>QODF01000102.1:945758-1066695 GCA_024372805.1 Oostethus manadensis
GACATGCACCTTCCAAAAAGTTCTACTTTTGTCTCGCCAGTCCACAAGATATTTTCCCAAAAGTCTTGGCAGTCATCATTTTGTGTTCAATTATGTTATCTTTGACTAATAGTTAACTTTACGAGCAGAAACATTTAAGTGGGAGAAAAAGTCAGGAAGGGGGCAAATATTTTTTCACACCACTGTATGTGCCTTAGTCATTAGTTCTTCATTAGTTCCTCAGTAACTAATGTACTTTTGTGTAGTTTACTTTTAAGTGGGACCCAAACTGGTTAAATCATCAACGTTCCAACACCATCATTTAACATTTTCACTACATTTATTTTTGACAATCCATCAATAATATAGTAACATTTTCAATCTAGAATTTTGTGCTTTGATAATTATTCACAAAGTATCCTGAACATTTGGGACATAACATTGTGCCTACTTTTTGGAAGTCCTCTACCAGAGTGCACATTAGGGACACGAATAAAATAATATTTGTTTGTAATCTCCGGTAAAAAAATAAATAAATAAATAACATACCTGTTCAGGTAGTTATGACAACAAACCGAAAGAGCTACTGGTGAGGTCATGCAACAAGTTTCATTAGATAGATGCAATTCAACCAATACACCACACAACAAGTCTGCTGACACTAAAAACAAAACTTCCTGACTCCTCCAGCCTAAAGAAGGTGACAGGGTTTCTTCCTAAAATGGGCAACACCTGTAAAGCCTGGGTTATGCTTGATGCATTTACGTGCCGCACAGAAATGAGATGCGCGGAATCAGGCACTTGACAATCTCTCTCTCTTGGTGGTCTTATGTGCCGAATCGTAAATATGTCTGTGTTTCCGAGCCACCGCCACCAGGAGCTCTTGCTTCTCTGCAATGTTTTTCTGCGCGGGACCGGAAAATTTCTTAGGTACACGGTTTGGAAAATTTGGGTCGCACAGACGCCGTCACCTCACAGTGTCATTGGCAGTAAGTCAGCGGGTAAAATAGCCTATCAGGGCAGGAGTAGCTGCTCAAGTGAGCAGGCTGCTTGTTCTCTTCCCATCAAATTCAGTTCTGTTAAGATTTTGATAAGAGTGTAATGTAGTAATGTCCGCTGAATGACGATGAGGCAGGATGATTGTGCAGGTAGCAGCCTTTTATTGGCGTCTACAAAACAGCATTGTGTACCTTACAGGAGTGGTTATTAATTAGTGGTTATTGGCTACTCCCCAGTATAGTATTACAAAATTCTTAAATATTTTTTTATTTATCTGTATAGAATGAAATCAAAACTGAAACCAGGAAAATGCAACAAAATGGGAGAGCTGTGAAACATACAAGCGTATTCAAGAGTCAAATTGCATGAGTACGATAAATTAGTACTTGTTGGCAGGTTTGCAGTAACATTGAAAGTACTCCCTGCCTCACACGCCCTGCTAACAGTTCACCACGCCTCCCCCAGGGGGGACCCGCGCGGGGGGGCCAGCCCCACTGAAAGTGGAGATAAGCCGGTTTTATTGTACCACAATCACTTTGTCCTTTATGTCTTCATTAATTTTCCCATCCATCTTTTTGCACAAAAAATACACACTTAGAATCCACAGTTGTAATCCATCAAGAAACGTGACAATATGGAGCTTTGTTTACGGCTGCCGGTTGCCTTGACAACCACTCTTGAAGCACGGAAAACACATCACCAGTTCAGTCCAAACATGCGAGTTGATAGAAATTGAAATCAGCACTCCGAGGGCCCGTCGCAGCATTTTATTTTTTCTCCATCGGGAAAAAAACGTGGAAAACAGGCGAGCGAGTACACATGGGGTGTAAATCAGAGCTGCGGGGGCACAGCAAGGAAAATGGCGAAGAATGTTGCCCAAGTGTAGGACTTCTGGGAAAACAGTTGGGCCTACAAATGTATTTATTTTTCCTCTCTCTTCTTACAGGGTTTGAACAAGATGACCAGTGAAGCAGGAGCAGGTAGGACAGCTTCTGTGTGTCCATCCCAGATGTGTTTAATGGGCTTGTTCTTCCACACTAAACTCATCCAAACATGCCTTAATTGATGGTGCTTTACGCACTAGGGACTTGCCCAAATTTTTTCCACAAAACTGGAATCTCCCAGGAAGGTTTTTCCTTGCCTCTGTTGTCAAAGTGCTTATGTAGGTTGGAAAAAAATGAGCTTGAATGACCAGCAGCTGCCAACTTTTGCTATGAATTGATGCTGTAGAAATGGACTTACATGTCTTGTGAAGATGAAGGATTGAGAAACAAATGGGTCTATTTTTATTCAATCTAATAATTCTAATATTAATATTAATATACACTTATTCTAAATACACACACTGATCTGGCCCGCGTCATCTTTTCATGTGGCTTGCTAAACCCTGTGCATCAAAAAAATCACTTCATCATTTTGTTATCAAAAACACATACGTTATGTCACCTTGACATATGATTCCAAAGCAAGTTATCCAGTAATTTGTTAGTAAAAACAACAAAACAATATATATCAAATGCATGAGCCATTGTGTAATCATACCTTGAGGCCATTTATTAAAAAGTCAACATTAAAATAATAAAAAGTAAGTATTAAAAATACAAATAAATTGAATATAAATAATATTTGAATAAGATGTGTAAAAGTTGTAAGTTAGTGTTAGTTGTATTATTTTTATTTTATTATTTTAGTGTTTGTATATATAATTTGTATATATTTTTATAGATTTATAATATTATTAATCATTTAGTTCAAGTTATTTTAACATACAATCAAATCAAAAATGTAAATGGGAAAACATGCATTTTATTTATTTATCTAATCTATCAAATAGGAAGACCATCACATTACTGAGACACCTAGCTGGCGTTTTCCACTTAGTGCATGCTGGGAAAGCCCCAAGTGAGCTTGCAAATGAAGTGTTCACAGCCGAGAGAGACGTCCACACATGTTGAATATGATGTTTACATTGCAAGAAAATGAAATAGCAACTGCCCGATAAATGTCAACTAATTTCGCTGATGACCGGAATTCTGTTTGCAATTAGGAACATGAAAAAGAAAGTGAAGGATTTTAGCAAGGCTGCCATTAAATTGTCTCTCAGACACAACTTTATGTCCAGATCACTTTCAAAGCGTGGCGGTTATTACTACACAGGCCTGTCTGGCACGTTGATCCCGCATGGCTGGTAGATGTCCTGCAGGCTTGCATGGTGGCAGACATCAGGGCCTCTACTCAATCAGTGTTCCAACATAATTGACTGACAGCCACAGGTGTCCCCTTCTCCTGCCCCAGCTGATGTCTCCAGAATGTCCAAGTGTGCCCGCCTCCTTTAAATCCCTTGTATAAATTGGACACTTGGCAGTATGTCGTTAAAATTAGGCAGCCTGCCAGGTCATTGTTTGGATAATGCCGATGATGGGGCGGGTGGTATCTGACGTGGCTCTGGGTGGGGGCTGCAGCTGTGGGATTTGGACTAAAATGTCAGTTGAAGCTCAGGTTGCATTCTATCATGGTCTGTGCTGTGTGTGTGTGTGGGACGGGACAGCACAAGTGGACATTGTGGCCTGCAAACATTCCATGTCACTTTTATGCAACACTGGATGAATGTGTGGTCCACCAGTGTGTGTGTGCATGTGAGAAAAATGTGCCGTGACCGAGCGTAAGTGCAATTCTTGGAAACCTGAGCGTCAAGACCACCATGAATGGCATCAATAAGTTTGTCAACACAGCTGCGATTCATGTCAAGTGCATTTGACGCTATTGTTTATTATATATTTTTTATATTGCAGGGTGAAACTTAAATTGTACTCAACACTAATACTGTATAAACGCAACACTTTTGTTTTTGCGCCCATTTTTCATGAGCTGAACTCAAAGAACCAAAAAGGCCTAATTCAAATACTCTATCGTCAAACACATGCAGACATGAACTCACAGCAAAGCCTAGAAAATGACATATTCCTAACATTCATTTATTCATTTTCTATACCGCGTATCCTATATTCATAACGATAACACAATAATACCATTCACTGATAATGTCTTATGATGACGATGATGTAACACGCACACAAAAATGGCCACACGAAAGCAAGTAACACCGACGGCTTCATGCACACTGCAAAATAAAAGAGCAGCGAGCAGCGACCGCTGATCATATAGCCCTGGAATGAAACCCCATACTATTATTGTAAGATTCCTCGAATAGATCTACTTAAACAATATTTTGATTTACTCACTGAAACTGACCGCAAGATAGACGAGTGACAGCAATCCATGATTTGCCAGCAATTGGCGTCGAGAACACTTACGGGTGAAAGCCGGCAACCATGTGCAAACATAGCCATGAACACGTGTAAGGAAAACGGCATAATCACAACAAGATGTTTGTGTTTTACTTGCAGTGATAGCCACTGACAGCCATTAGCTGTCTGTGCACACGCTACAGAGTTGAAGACACGTGACGATCGTTGTTTAGCGAGGACTTTGGCATAAAAACCCCTATTCTGTTCTGTTCTAAGATTTGTTGCACGCTACAACAGATACCACGTTGGCTTCCTCAGCTAGCATGTCAGCTAGGGATCCACGTGCTATCGCACACCCTCTCTTACAAATGTGAACAAGCTTACTTACTACAAACTACTTCAACACAGTGAGCAGGCATGATATAATAAAATGCATAACAAACAACAGAAATTAACCCAGAACTGGACCATAACAACAGAACAGGAACTTCCGAGTGGGAACAACTGGTGTAAACGCCACTTGCTCCTCCTACTTCAGACTCGGAAGAAGTGACAAAAATTGTAACTGAGAAAAAGGTAAATATTTCAACATTTGAGCGCACGTATTACACAGAAAAGGCCTTTCAATGTTATTTTAATGTAATTTAATGTCATGTTATGTTATTGTTATCTCAGAAACAACAAGATTAGCGTGTCTTGGTGTCATGAGCACTTCAAGTAACATTGGAATATCCTTGACTGCCATGAAAGTGTAAAAAGAAGTTAACCCTTGTCATTGATAAGACGTTAAAACAGAATTTTTTAACATGCTGGATTTGAATGGCATACCAGTGTAAAAAGATGTCAACCAAGGGAAAACCCACACATCATTGTCGCTAAACTTGGATGAGTGACAAAGCGCGACGAGTCATGTCATTTTTCCGGAACAATATTTGTCAAATTACGACGTCATCAGGGGCATACAGCTTTGGAGGTTCCACTGTGTATTAAAAAGAAATAAACAACAAAATACTGTGTTGCAATGGTAGTACTGAAGACTACAAACATTGTGAAGCGCTGGTAAAAAAAATATGGACAAACGGATTAGCACATGTGTCCATTTTCAAGTACAGGATGTGAAAATATGAAGGTGTTCCCCTGCTTTACTGAAATAACAGCTTCCTCTCTTCTGGGAAAGACAAGACATTGGCGTGTGTCTGTGGGAATTTTTTTTGCTCCATTCATCCACAAGACAGACGCAGTCATGCAGGAGCAGAAAAGGGCCTTCCCCAAATTGTTCCCGCACACTTGGGACCCACATCTTGCTATGATGAACAAAAATAACATTCACTTGATTAATTAAGAGTACATTCCGCGTCATGTGCAGTTAATCTGTGTGTTCAGCATCGGTCCAGTCACAAACGACACACCGGGGAGGATTATATAATGTCCGCAATGCATCATAGCAGGGTTTCTGTTTCTGTCTGTTTTTGTCTCCTGCGTGTTTCTCAGCTGTTCTCAGAGCCCTGGTCTCCAGCCAGGGTCACTAGTGACTGTTCTCAACCCACCCCCCCAAACAGCTGCAACCGCGCAGTCGCTCTGCTCCTCCTTGCACCGGAGGCCCGTTATAAACACATCAGAGTCGGTGATGATGGAGAACATAGGAAATAGGGACATGAGGGGAATATTGATATGACGATGATATACAGTACTGTAAGCTGCCTTGCTGACTTCTGGTAAAGCTTCAGTTTTCATGAAAAACTCTTGTTTTTGTACTCCACCCTGTCAGGGGACTTTTAAGTTGTCCAAAATTGGAGTCAATTTCAATCAACTTCAGTGAAACATCTACCTCCATGCTCCTCGGACAGGCATTGCCATAAGCTGTTCTTGACGTAGCCGAAGCTAAAACTAACTATTCCTTGCACACTTACGTACCCAACTGAGTTTGGCCAGATATAGACATGTTTGATTCTCCTCCATTTGCTCATATTTTTATTTGGATTTGTTGGTTTAGTTATAATATTGCACAATACTTTGCACTCTTACCTCATCTTTTTGTATTTTTGTATTCTAGTTGTATGTCTAGACTAGAATGGCCATAAATCTTTTCTAAAGCAACTCTTTCTTTCAGTGGTTCACAATCTAAAACCAAATGTAATGAGTGCAAATCCAGGTGAATACTGCACTGCTTTGATTATGCAGCTTATTTTGCACTGAACAGGATGCCACTGGTTGCATGCTTTAATGCTGTGTAGTTAGGGAATAGTTATGTTGCTGTCATTTTGCGCTGTTTAGGGATAAAGTTAAAAATACTAAAAAAAAACGCCTTAGGTTGGCCATAACAAAAGGCTACTCCACAATGGACAATTTAACTTTATTGAGCTCCGATTTAGACAGACTGTGAACAATATTTGTGGCTTAGTGGGTAGCACGTTGGCCTCTCAGTCAAGAGATCTGGGTTTGAATCTCCCTTGGGCATCTCAGTGTGTTGTTATTTCATGTTCTCACCGTGAGTGCGAAGGTTTTCTCCGGGTACTCCTGGTTCCTCCCACATTCCAAAAACATGCGTGTTAGGTTAATTGGCGACTCTAAATTGTTCCTATGAATGAATGTGAGTGTGAAGAGTTGTTTGTCTGCCCTGCGATTGACTGGCGACCAGTCCAGAGTGTACCCCACCTCTTGCCCAAAGTCAGCTGGCATAGGCTCCAGCATACCCCTGTGACCCTGATGAGGATAAGCGGCATAGGAAATGGATGGATGGATGGATGGACTTCGCCTGTCCGAGGCCATGGTTCTCAGTCGGAAACGGGTGGACTGTATCCTCCGGGTTGGGAGTGAGGTCTTGCCTCAGGTGAAGCAGTTCAACTATCTCGGGGTCTTGTTCACGAGATCGACAGACGGATCGGTGCAGCATCTGCAGTAATGCGGTCGTTGTGAAGAGAGAGCTGAGCCGAAAGGCAAAGCTCTCTGTTTACCGATTGATCTACGTTCCCACCCTCACCTATGGTCATGAATTATGGGTCATGACCGAAAGAACGAGATCGCGGATACAGGCGGCGGAAATGAGTTTCCTTCGTAGGGTGGCTGGACTCACCCTAAGAGATAGGGTGAGGAGCTCGGCCATCCGGGAGGAGCTCAGAGTAGAGCCGCTGCTCCTTCACATCGAGAGGAGCCAGTTGAGGTGGCTCGGGCATCTAGTCCGGATGCCTCCCGGGCGCCTCCCTGGTGAGGTGTTTCGGGCATGCCCAGTGGGGAGAAGGCCCCGGGGAAGACCTAGGACACGCTGGAGGGACTATGTCTCACAGCTGGCCTGGGAACGCCTTGGTGTCCTCCCGGTGGAGCTCGAAGAGGTCGCCGGAGACTGGGAAGTCTGGACTTCCCTACTGAAACGGCTGCCCCCGCGACCCGGACCCGGATAAGCGGAAGAAAATAGAATGGAATGGAACAATGGTCATACGTCATGGACCTTTTGCCCAATGGTTATAAAACTTGGAGGATATCAGAGTTACATTAAACTTTTTACTCTTGGGGTGAATCAAAAGGCATGGAAAGAATATTTAAAATTTGACACGACCAGTGACTACTCAGTCTTACCTCAGTGTTGTCCCAAAACGTACTTGTGGTTTATTAGATGTGGCTTTGGTCCTGAAAGGAAAAGGCAATGTAGCACATTTTCCCCCCACCGCTGTGTCTAAATTGGAAAAAAAATTATATTTGCGCCTACTATTTTAGGAAAGACCTTGTGGCGTTTTGATGATTACATCCAATTTCCTTGCGAGTCTGCCGTTATTTCCCCATTGGTGCCAGATCAGTGACATCATGCGCTAAATTTACCCACAAGTCGTCATGTGTGTCCCCCCCCCACATCTCAGACTATAAAGGGTGCTACTGGCATGGAGGCAGCATGAAAAATTCCACACATGGAAAGATGGAAAATGACTTGTGGTTTCCTGAGTGCACAGGCCAGCTTGGCTGTTTGACAGCGACAAGAGGGAAAGAAGAAAGGAGCCCGGTGGTGTTTTTTCCCAACTTTTTTTTAGTGTACGGAGTCATTTGTCAAGGTTGTGAAAACACTGTAGGGCTAACCTACCTAGGAAGATCTTTTCATTAGCGCTTTTTTGTCGTTGCAATTACAGCTGCCTTCAAGGCCTCCCAATAAATGAGCTCAGGAATTTGAACATTATTTATTGGCAAGTGTAAATCTTCCGGTTTGTCCGGTTCTTGCTCATACGGGAAGGTGCGAGGAAACGCTACCAATTAAAGTAGCCAATTAAAGAAGCAGCTATAAATCCTTGTTCACTACTTCCTCTCGAGGGCCAAGGTGCGAGGATTTTGTGCTAGGAATTTAGGTCTGGGTTTTGTAAACTACATGAAGGGAGACAAGGGTTGGCTTGTCACTTTACCGTTTAGGTCAGCACTCTGAATGGGAATGTGTATGTGTGGGCAGGTTGGTCCAGTCCTGCTGCCAGCTTTATGGAAAAAGTAGATATGTAGGAAGGGCCACAAGTCTTTAGTAGGCTTGAACAGTCCAAAGAATCCTAGTCCAGTTTGGTCTTTCAATACAGACAAGCATCCATACCGTTTGTCATCAGGACTAGATGCATACTATGGATGAAATCACCCAAAATTCAACCAATCCTCACGACTTTCTCAAATTCCCGCAGGTTCCCCGCGAATTTTGGCCCGCTGTTGTCGACAACACGCACATCAACAGTCTAACCAATGAAATGTGTCCTTGCTTTGCCCACCCACAGCCTCACTTCCTTGTTTCCATTGACGGAGGTGTTGACGTGTAATGACAATCTCTCTTCATCTATGGATAAAGTGCACAGTAGAGACACACTCTGTCATGAGACATGCGTGAATAAATACTAGCTTTAGACACACTAAATGGCGCATACCCAGTACGTCAAGACAACCTTCCAGTACGCTACTGTGGCACCTCTAAATGTGATTAAAAATAGTTTTTAAAATAAGAGTATCGATTGGCCCTTTAGGGCAAAAAAAAGGCCAGGAAAGATGGCGGACAGATCTCTGCCTGCTTTGAGGACACATTACAAAAACAACAGAATGATAAAAGTGCTTGAATTCTGAGGGTCTGCTGTAACATGAGCTATGATTGGTCCTTAATGTCTTGCTGTGTTTGTAGAAGCTCTTCACAGATCATTCTGTACCAGTCTGGATCTGAACCAATGACTCCTCTGTCCTCATAAGCTCCATCACATTTTGTGTTCCACTTGAGCTCTTTTTGTTCTTCTCTAGCACACACACACACACGCACACACACACACACACACACATCCAAGCCAAGAACATTTCCGCAGAGCTGCTTTCGATATACTTAACCACATTGGATCTTTTGCTGGCTTTCCAAATTTCACACATGAAACCGCAAAGATTCCAGATGTTGCAAAGAAGCAATAGTCCTCCATTGCATCCTCAGGTGTCACAGCTTTTCCCACCTGTACCAGTCTATTATGTGGTCTTAAAAGACAGACTATCCCGGGGCTTCAAACCTGACTGAACAATTTGGCTCTGCAATCAAAGAGCAATAGCAGAGCAGGCTTCCTACACCTTCCACATGATCCGCCTTACAAAGTCCAAAGCCTAGCAGGATCAGTTCGGTCCACACAATACCTGCAGTGTATTAACGCCTAATCACCGCTGATGACTTCAACAGAATCTCTAAGATAGCTTAGAGCTCAGAGGCATATTAACACATGGATTTTGTTTATTTTTTGGTCTTAAACTGGGATAGGCTCCAGCATACCCACGACGCTAGTGAGGATAAGCGGCATAGAAAATGGATGGATGGATTTTGGGGACAGGCGTCTTCTTCATACACACAATTTTTAGATTTTGTTACGTTTATTTGTAAAAGGTTAGGTTCTGTCGTCATCCCGTTCGTGTGATTCAGCTTCTTGTTGGTTTGTGATAACTTAAGCCTAACTTAAGCCTATAGCCTAAAACGCAAAAATACAAAACGGCGTATCTTCCACACGAAGCTGGCGTTTTCAGGGTCTGTACACAAACAGTTTAGAAACCGTGTCCCAGAGTGGAAAGATTTGAAGACGCCGATTTCGCGGCTCTGTAGTTACGGCTTCGATCAAACCGGTGTCTCATAGCTCCACCCCTTTACAAACGCATATGCGCTAAAAGCCATTGTTGCTTTTGTCCTGCTGAAGCTGGGGGGTCTACTGTCGCTATTGCAGCAAAATCTGCTGCTTCTTCATTTTCGAGAATAACAACAAATTCTGTTTTTATAATCCAGTGCGACTCGAGGCAACAGTTCCACTTCGTCAGTCCACTCGTACTTGTTTTCTGCTTACAGGCCGTCTGCACAACTGCGCATGCCCAATGTTTGGTTGTCCGTCTGTCACGTGATTCCGCTTTCAGACTGTCACAGCGCCACTAACAGGTTTGGCATATGTATTACATCGTTTTTACTCGTTTTCCGTACATTCGGATGGACGCACATAGTTTCTGAACTGGCTCCATCGTTACAGAAAACGTTTTGGAAATGATGAGCGTTTTGTCTTTGTGTGGAGATAGCCTTAATTTTTTTTAGGTGTCATTTTCCTGTCAGTTTAAGTCAACATCCTGATTAGTATGTCACCTTCCTGTTATTTAGCATCAACCTTTCATTAGTTTGTTTACACTTCCTGTTAGTCTTGTCCACTTCCTGTTTGTGTGTGTCAACATCCTGTTACCGTGTCAGCTTCCAGTTTGTTTGCTTCTATTTGTTATCACTTTGTGTAAACTCACTGTTTATGGCCACTTCCTGTTAACTTTTGTCTCTTGTGATGTGTTATTTACTACTACATATTACAACATTAGACATACGTGATTAAAAACACACCAGATTAAGTGGTACACTACTTTTATTTCATATTTTTGTGGGAAAATTGTAGAGCAAAGTGGGCAATGGAGGGTGAAGTGTAACCCTGTAAGCCCTGAATGCTTTAACACAAACCAGGTGCTGGAGGTTGGTGTAAAAAATGTTTTCCCAGGCAATTTCGTGGCCGATGCGGGCCGAACCTATTCGGACTTGACAGCATTACATGCTTTGTCATTCAGCAAGACAGCAGCCACGTACGCTTGTCACGCCTGTTTTTCATTCTTACCCGGGCCTCTTTATACGCAAGCACTCACCTCTGCAGCACTTTCACGCTTGGTTAAACAAAAGTGTGAAGTTTTTCTTGCTTGGTAAAAGGTCACAAACTAGTCCAAAGGGAAGATTCTGTGCCATTCTTTGGTTTTTAACAGTTTGGGAATACAGTTCTGTGGAAAATAAATGGAAAAACAAGCAAGGAGCCATGACAAGTAATGATAGAAAGGTCCTCAAGAAAACAAGATTAGGGACCACTTTAATGGATGGGGACTTCAGTCAGCTCCCCCACCGCCTCCAAAAGCCATAATCTAAACTCAGATATGCGCCACATGTGTGGCTCCTCTGGAAAAATGAACTCGACTTGGGAATATATGGTCAGGAAATTTATAGCACATGCCTGGGACGAGCCCTCGGGGGCTGGTGGGGGAGGCGGGGAGGGGGATGTATATGCTCCACGCTCCCTGAGCCTTGTTTCCATTAGGTTGTGAAGAGCACTCTCCCAGACCATTCAATGGGGTCTGGCGTAAGCTCTGATGGCCGCCAGCGTGACCCAGGCATGGAGGAGAAATCACTTTCCTCACATCTGGGATTTTCCCACATGGTCGCGTCAGCCAAACCGGGGGTGGGGGGTTTAAGATAGCCACCCGCCGTGCAACTCCGTAGAATCGTGGAACAAACATGCAACCATGGTGTTTTCGGTGTTCTTACTTAAGTGAGCCAAAACAAACAGAGAGGACGCGTCTACATCGGGGGGGGGAAACATTCCCAGACCTGATGGATGTTTCCTCTTCTGTCATCGACTAGCTGCCAAGTGTTGGTGGTGCGGCCACAATGAGGCTGTCTGTGACAATGCTATAGTCTGAAGCTCGTGGCGGCTCAGGGAGAGTGTTTACCTCTCTGGTGATTCATGTTAAGAGAGGTCACGGCGTGGCCGCACTTCCTCTCAAGGCTCCATCACTCCATCACCTGACTGTCCGTCCAGTCCTGCTCTGTCATTGATGGATGACTTCTCCCGTTGTTCACCAGCTCCTTGTTCACTGTCAACCTCTAAGGTTAGATGCAATATGATCCAGTGCGGTTTTTAATCACTTAAAATATAAATCATCTGTTCAGATGTACACACAATGTTTAACTTGCTTGTCAACATGAAATGTATCTATCATGGAAGTGTAAAAGTAAGTTAACTACTGTAAAACAATAGATCCACAAGAAGTAGAGAGGGTGGAAAACCCAATTGCTGTTAAGATTAAATCTAGTTACCAGGAGGGTTACTGTGTCTGCATGGGGTCTTCTAAGGTCAGACACAGTGTTCTGGAACACTGATTAATCCCCCTTTCCCATGAGGAAAGAGAAATAACCTTTTCCAGGTTTAAAGTGTTTCCATCAGCTGTACACTCACCTGTACAGGCAATGTTTGGAGTAACATTTGAAACGTCCAAGTCACACTCTTCATCATTTCAATCATAAAGTTGTCTGGAAGATGTCACAAATTACAGCATGCTAGACCTCAGCTCATCAACCATGAAGCAGGATGTCCTGAAAGTAGCTACTCTGATATGCTACCCTTGAGTCCTGCCCAAGCAGGGGCCTTACTCCTTCCTGATTGGATCAGTATGTGATTATGTGTTACCATTTAACTGGTTCCTGCTTGTGCCAATCAAGGTTGTGTGGGTGTGTTCTAGCATGAAAGCGAGGCGGCTGGCCTGATAAGGTTGTCAGGCAAAAATCGAGTAAAAAAACAAGAGTGCAATCATTATTTAAGTCTATAGAACCTCTAATGTATACTTCCAGTCAACATGAACCATAGCTGCCGTGCAAGTGTAAAAAGAAGTTGGTAAAATGAAACAAAAATCTTAACTCTGATGACAAAGGACATGTATGGGAAAGTGGCGAGGCCAAAAATCTAGATTGCTGTCTAAAGAAAATATGATTAGGGCTGTTTGTCCGTGGGAGGGGACAAAAAGACTAAACACAGCACCTTTTTGGGTGTACATTCTGATGCTCCGTTATCATTATTGTCAACTAGCCATATTGCCACTTTCCATTGTCACGGTAAAATCCACTGGAAAAGAAACTGGAACACTTCCAGTTTCAGTTCCATGGTTAGTGTTGCATTGATTCCACTTTGGTCACATTCTGTGGTGGCTACAGAAGAACCACAAGAACGCAAAACACGTAAGGAATGTTTTATTAATGTAATACAGATGCCTACAATTCCAGTTAAATGTTTTGACACACCTTGTCATTTTGTAGCTTGAAGAAGTTTCCCCAAACGTTTTGGTCAACATCACTTTAGAGATTGCACCTTAGAAGTGAGAGAATTATAGGTTTGTCTTTCATGTATCGGCCTGTCATTCACGTAGGGCCCGATGCTGACCCTCCTTGAAAAGTCAGAATAAGATCAAATGGAAACAGGTTCTCCAGACAAGTGTCGGGGTCTTGTTCCTTGCCCCCCCTCTCTCTCTCTCCGTTGCATTTTAGCCTGAGGTCTGAACAAATGGCACTTAAAATAGCAACATGCTGATCAGCGGTATACACATTCCTGCCTTTCACTCACGCTGAACACCCCCCCCCACACACACACACACACCAAAAAAAAAAGGCATACAGGCCTTCAGCGTTTACTGGTGTGGTTCACAGCTGAGTGTGAAGCTTCTGGGATGAGACTCAGCACCTTCAAATGTGAGGGTGGACTGCACCCTCACATTTGGGAGTGAACTCTTGCCCCAGGTGGAGGAGTTCAAATATCTCAGGGTCTTGTTCAGACGGACTGACGCAGCGTCTGTGGTAATGCGGCCGCTGTACCAGACCTTGGTGGTGGCTGAGACAGAAAGCAAAGCTCTCGATTCACCGGTCAATGTGTGTTCCCACCCTCACCTATGATCATGATTTTTGGGTCATGAGCAAAAGAAGGAGATTGTGGATGCAAGCGCCAGAAATGAGTTTATTCCGTAGGGTGGCTGGACTCACCCTAAGAGATAGGGTGAGGAGCTTGGCCCTGGTGAGGTGCTCCGGGGATGTCCAGCTGGGAGAAGGCCCCGGGGAAGACCTAGGACACGCTGGAGGGACTATGTCTAACAGCTGGCCTGGGAACACCTTGGTGTCCTTCCGGTGGAACTGGAAGAGATGGCCGGAGACCGGGAAGTCTGGACTTCCCTACTCAGACTGCTGCCCCTGCGACCCCCTGCAACCCTGACTCGAATAAACAAAAATGAAATGGAATGCCATACAGGCCACAACATCAGACACGCCTTCCCAAACTAATGAGATCCAGCATAAACATCAAATAATAATGCTCAGCCTAGATTAATTAGTTTGTTATTCAGTTTATAATGCAGTGAACCTAGGTTAGCCTCATTAATTTGTTCCAGAAATTCAGATTTAATTTTCCCCATACATTATACTTTAAATCCAATGAATCTGTTCCTGACAGCCAAAACATATTTTTATCGTTTTACAATTACAGTACAACCAGAAAACTATTTGAAATGCATACAAGTACATCCAAATGATGATCAAAAAGGGGATCATGCACTGCTTCACAATGTCGCAGTACATGTTGGAATTAATTTTACTCACTAAGCTAACTAAGCTGGCTTTGTAGCACTGCAGATCCGGAGCTAATCCTCAAAGATATCCTGTTTCGTGGTACAGGTCTCAGCTTTTACCAACAAGCTGTTAAATGCCTCAGGTATTGTCCCCTGACGGGATATACCGTCATAAAAACGCATGCTGAAATGTAATCTGGTGGACTTTCTTTTGTGAGATAGTCTACATGGCGGTGAATCGATGCAGAGTCTTCCACTGTTGACTGTGTCCATATTGTCCCCACCCCCCTCCTAAGTGTCAAATGAAAATGAAGTAATAGTAGCCCAGCGTCATGCAGAGAGGTGACACTGAGGTCGGCGTAATATTTATCATTTCACACACTGTCAGCCTTGAGCTGCTCTTGTGGTGTTTGCGCAGGAATCAGATGTCTTACAGCAGTAATCCCAGTCCGCCACCGACACATTCACACGTCTGATATCACATTGGAACGTATCACATGCTTCGTGGGCCTTACAATAAGAGGTGAGAATTCCTCAAATAATTTTTATATCAGTGGTGATTTTTTTTTTTATTTGTCACTGGAGGTGTGTTCTTTTTGGGTGCAGAATGTTGTGTCAACAAAACTAAATGGTGCTGAAAGTGAAGCCACATTCCTCCTAAACTGTTGATCTACGCTAGTCTACCTGGAGAGAACCCAGTGAACTTCACTTTGTTATTATGCTGTAGAATAACACATGACAGCATACCATGATGACATCCCATAACTGTTGTAATAGTAGTTAATATGTGGGTGTGGGTCTGCACGGATGCACAAAAATGAGAAATCAGGAAGTATTTCAGAACAGGTAATAGTGTTACGTTTCGTATATATTAGCTATGATTATAGTTTTGGTACGCTCCAAACGCCAATCATTGCAGAAACAGATGATAACACTGCATTCTTACTTTTCAGACCATAATTTTAAGAAAATGCATACTACACAGCCTAAAGGGTCAGGTTTTCCCGCAGGAAATAATAGAAATACAAATAATCAATTCTAGGGTGTAATTGTGACCGCCATAAATCACATTTGGGTCATGCAAGTTTAAAAAATAAGTTGCCCACCGTTAACAGTAACAGGTCAAAACAATCAAAACCAACAACCAACAATCAAAACCAAAATTGGGTTAAATTCCAAATTATGCAATCGCAAGAGCGTTTAACTTCAGAGGTTTTTTGCATCCTGTGATGCGTTCAGGTGTGGTTCGGTCCTCCTGTTTGTGCAGCGCACCTTGCATATTTGCGATTCAGCATTTGCACTATGCAAATTTGCCGACTTTTGGTCAAACAAATACATTTTTAAGTTTAAAGTAAATTAGAGGGGAAATGGCGTTTCACCCCCTCACAAGAAACTCGTTTAGCCTGGAAAGAGAGCTTATAAAATGATAGGAAGGCCTTGTGTAATGCCAGAACAGCTTACTACTCATCTTTAATTGAACAAAACCCAATACCCACAAATTCCTCTTTAGCACTGTGGCTAGGTTAACAAAGTGCCATGGTACTATCAACCCATCCATCCTTACCACTCTTAGCAGTGATGAGTTTATTGAGTTATTTTTGGACAATAAAATGAACTGGTGTTGTACATGCATCCAACACAGCAACCTTAGAGGAAAAGGTGACAACATCTTCTATAATCTCCTCCACAAGCTCCTCTACTCGCTAGTTAGATCCCCACTAAGATGCTACTCCATTAGTCAACACAGCTCTTCTCAATATAATCAATATGTCACTAGTGATAGGCTACGTACCACAATCGTTCAAAGTGGCTGTAATCAATCCGCTTAAAAAAACTATATACCAATGTCCACTCGTTCCTTTTTTTCCAAGATCCCAGAGAAAGCAGTTGCCAATCAATTACACCATTTACTTCAAAACAACCATCTACTTTAGGTCTTCCAGTCAGGATTTAGGATGCACCACGGCACAGAAACAGCAAACGTAAAAACGACCTCCTCACCGCCGCAGACAAAGGCCTCATTTCAGTATTAGTTTTACTAGACCTTACAGCAGCATTCGCCACAATTGACCGCCAAATTCTAACAGCGATTAGAACTCATTTGTCTGCATTAAAAGGGTTTCAGTCTTATCTGTGCAGTTTGTATTGATTCACGTCACGTGAAGGTCAATCATGGTATCCCTCAGGGTTCTGTGCTAGTACCAGTATTATTCAGCCTTTACATGTCCCCTTTAGGTAATGTCTTCAGAAAAGAGTCTGTTAATTTTCATTGCTATGCAGATGACACCCACGTGTACTCATCAATGAAACCTAACCAAGCTAGTCAGCAGTCCAAAATCCAGGCCTGCCTAACCGACAGAAAGAGCTGGATGACTTCAAACTTTTTACTACTAAACTAACTGAAATCGTAGTCCAATGATATTACTGCTTTAGATGGTCTTGGACTCACCCCTCACAATAAAGTCAGAAACCTTGGTGTCCTCTTCGATCGGGATCTTTCCTTTGGTTCCCAAATACGACAAGTGACAAGAACAGCATTTTTCTATTTAAGAAATATAAAGAAAATCCGAAAAGTCCTGCCTAATGGATTGATCTGCCTGACTCAATCCGGACAGCAGACACCCTCTCTTTATTTACAAGTCAACTCAAAACCCACCTCTTTGCTACAGCATACAGTCATACACTTGACCCTTGATATGCTGATACAGTATGTATCAGAGACAATTCCCTTGGTTCCTTGGTCTAAGACTAAGACTTCTGGCTTGGCCTACCATGTATGCCTCTAATCTTCTATATCTCAGGCTAGCCGTTGGAGACAGACGGCCACCCCACAGAGCCTGGGTTCTGTCCAAGGTTTCTTCCGCAGAGGGAGCTTTTCCTTGCCTCCGTCGCTAAATGCTTGCTCATGTGGGGTTTCAGTTGGCTCTTTATGACCTTTATGTGTAAAGTGCCATGAGATGACTGCTGTTGTGATTTGGCGCTATACTGTACAAATACATTTGAATTGAAATTCAGTAAAGCATAACGTGTTGTTTAACATGCTTTTATCAAGTGGTGGACAGCGCCCTGTATTAGCAGTATTAGGTTTAGCATCTAAAGTCAGTTTTCTTAAAATTCGACTTCAAAACCTACAACAGGCAAGCAGATGATCGGCAGCCACTTCAGAGGGAGATGGAGGCGGCCTCACAACAAACAGAAGTGTGGTTGTAGCACAAATCTGACATCCAGGCAAAAGGCTAGACCGTAACTCTGATTCCATCTGTCCTATGAATTGTCTAACATCATCATTCATTAGGGGTAAATACCTATACTTTTGATCATTTCAAATATGTTTAATGAGTGTGTCAGGCATATTTAGGGCTTAAACCCGGATTGTCCTTCTATGTGAAACTTTTTCCACCACGGGCCGCAGACTGAAAATTCAAAAGATGTAGGAGGCCACTTTTATATTTTTCACTATAATAAAATAAGTAATTGATTTTGTTAAAAAATAATTTTTGGTTTAAATTATATTTTGTTAAAAAAAGGTTTTTTATAATTATTATTCATTATTAAAATAATATAAATAAAATATAATATATAATAAATAATATAAATAAATAAAATAATATTATTATTTATGGTAAAAATGATTTAATTTTCTTTACCATATTTTTAGAGCGAGGTGGACGCTGAAAATCATTTTATGTCCAAAAGGGGGGCCCTGCAAAAAAGTTTGGGAACCAGTGAGCTAGCAGATGGGTCCGGAAGGGGGAGGAGTGTGACCCCGTCTCAGAATGTAACCACCACTGAAGCTCTATTGTACTTTCAAATGCACGAGGAGCTCCTGTATGTGTTGTGGGCTTATGCTGATGTACAGTTATTTTGTTTAAAGCAACAGGACACTTTTTATTGTTACACACGTTAGACTGCACATTATTGAAGGATTGTTGCCTTTGTTACCCTACTAAGGCTGGTGAGTTGCATAGACTCACCAGCCTTTACACAAGTAGGGTGTCAAATGAAATCCAAGAGCTGCTGACTTTATAAAGTTAATAATGCTGATCTTTGGGAGGCATTATTATTATTATGCAGTGGGTAGTAGATATACTGCATGGTACTGAAAACTTTTCCTAAAATGTCGGTTACCCCTTTTTAGTTTCATAGCTGGTACAATGTCTTTATTTGAATCAGCTCTGCTATAGTTGGTCCTTTTTTTATTTGGCTTTAGTTAGCGCCGTTCACCTGAGTGTGCGCATTTCCCACAGTTAGTGAACGTCTCACGGCAGTGTCGCTCCCACAGAGCGTGGACCTCCTCACAAACACACGTACACATCTGGTATGCAGTGTGGAAGTCTTTCCCATCATTCTGTGACCTTTTCTTGCGCCTCTTGCCAAAAAGAACTGTTTGGGTTCTGCTTGAAGGAATACTTTTTGGTTTTTATTTGGTGACATGCGCCTCTGGTCGGAAAACTACTTCTAAATTTAACTGGGGAAAAGGAGGACTTCTCTGCAATCAGTGTGATAGTAAGAGACCGGGAGGATTCGGGGATTATGTCCGAGTGCAATGACATCTAGAAGGAAGTCAGCCACGCTGAAGCTGCGGAGGTCCTTCAGCGAGCAGCTGCGGAGCTCCACGTCCAAAGCTTGGGACTTACTGTGGAGGAATGTCCGGGAGCGGAGGTTGGCAGGTTAGTGGCCCCGGGAAAGGGGACTCTTGGGCCGGCCAGATTTACCAAGCAGCACGGTGCTGGTTGAGAAAGTACAAATAATTAAATCACGTAATTGAGTGCATATATTTGGTATGCATAATAGCCGGACACTTTATTCCATGATCTGCAGATAAATGGCAACGTGTTCTGTTTAATTTGAATTGCACAAACATTTCCAGCATTTTGCACACGTGTAGGTAACTTGCGAGAAGCCTCTGTCCACTTTGTGTTTTTGGCAGGCCTAAAGTGGCCACAAGGGGGCGCCAGTAGGTCGTCTTTGCACTGAAAGGTGCGGACAGAAGATTCACAGGCCTGTTTTGTTTAAACGCAATACATGCAATTATACATTTTGTTAATTTTGCATGCAATGTATACTACAAGTGCAAAAGCTTTGGGACATGTGGCCCATGGAGTTTCTATTGGAAGTTGGAGCACGTCTGTGGGACGGTTTTGTCCACTAGTCAGGTCAGATTTTTGAAATGAGAGAGGGTTTGCATCTAAGAAAGCCAATTTCAACCCCATTGGGAGCACGACTGACTTGTCGGGAGCACTGCAAAGGCAATGCTGTGCTTAGGATGTTATCATCGTTTCAGTTAGGGCTATTCGGGGCTAACGGTTCTGAGGCACACTTTTTCACAAAGATAAGGACTTTTCCCTTCACTACAATTTATGCCATCCCACCAAATGGCGAATCGGGTCATGAATGAAAACACAAGCAATATGTTTGTGCTAGTCAAAGATCCTCCACAGCAAATCACGTCTTTAAGGACCCACTGCAAAAACGCTAGTCTATATGATGGGCTCACTCTGAGTTTTTTTTTTTACTACAGCACCCAGTGCCAAAAACGTCAGTCAAAGAGCCTCTGTAGGATAAGCAACTCTGCTGTTTTTAACAATGTACAGCAAAAGATCAAATCAGGAATCCTCTAAAAGACGGGAGCACTCTGATTTATTTTCTAATACAATACTTACTGCCAAAAACTCTAGTAAAAGATCCTTTATATAACAAGTGACTGCTGTTTTTATGGACCTTCTGCAAAAATGCGAATCAAAGATCCTCTACATGGCAGGCACATTTTGCTGTTTTTCAGGACTTACTGCAGTCAAAGATCCTTTATGACACCATTCTGGTGTTTTTAGAACATTTCTGCAAAAACATTAGTCACTCTCAAGTTTTGAAGTGAACTTGCTGCCATGGCGGTCGTTTCTGTGCTGGATTTGGCCCGCCTTGTATGGCAAGGATTTTCTCAAACTGTGGTGTGTGTGCCATCGGTGGTACACAAGCTCCATCTAGTGGTAGTCATTCAAATGAAAATGGAATAATATCAGAGACATATACACTTGAAATAATTGTAAAACCAAACTCCATAAACTAAATCAGCTGAAAATGAATTCACAATTTGCTGAAACATTAACTGGTCTCATACACCGCAGGCCAGTTCCCTGCAACCACTAGCCACGTATTTCAACCTGTTGCTAAGTGGAGGTGGCAAAAACAATCAAAGTCAAATGTTTTTGAGCCGGTACACTACATGGTGTATGAGAACCATTGGTACATTCTGTTCACGGCCTTCAGGGTGCAAACTCTCCTTGGCATTGCTGTCATATGATGACACTGCACAGCAGAGGTCTCAACCTGGTGCCACGGAGGGCCGAGACACTGCAGGTTTTCATCTCATCATTAAAAGCACCTGCTGTAGTGACCGGCTGGAAAGAAAACCTGCAGTGACTCTGCGAGTTTGGGACCTCTGCTGCAAAGAATACACCATTCTCCCATTAGTTTCTTTTACTGACGACAACATTTGTCAGTGTGAATTTTTGGAGAAATGTGTAGTTGTGTTATTGCGATAGTAGACGCGGCCTGCACTGTCTGTGTGGTGATTCATGAAATACGTTTGGCGTGACTGGAACCACCGGCCATGAGTAACGCGAGTGCGGATTACCAGCAGTGGCGGTAGCGTTGCAGTTCGCACACACGGAGGCGTGCCGGAACACGTTTGATTTGGTCTCCTGTGCCGTCCTTACCACTAAACGCTTCCTCCTGGTCGACCCTAAACAGGCGTGCATATACTGTATCTCCAGTCACAACAATGCTGTCCTAAATGTTTACTCTGTCACCGCCATAGCTGCTCACAGCCACTAGGGGGCCATATTTGCAGCCATTTCTATGATTTGTTGTGGCGTACGTCCGCTCGTGTCATTTCTAGTTTGCGATGAGCACTGCGGTTGATTCTGTAACGCGATATGCACAGCGCGCCAGTGGAATGTGTCCGTCTAGACGTCTAGCGAGGAAGTAAACACTGGTGTTGAAACGGGGGTGTTGGGATTATGTGCCCTGCCAACGTGCTGCCAATCATTTTTAGCATCCATCTATGAATACGACCGGGGTTTGTGGGTGACACTAAACCGAAGAAACGCCACACCACCCAATGAAATCATTCACGTGACGCCATCACCTGCTGCTTAAAAAAAGCAAGCACCTGAGGGTGTGTGTGTGTGTGTTTTGGGGGAGGAGGGGTTAATCCCGTGAGACGTTTATGAAAACCCCTGAAGTGTGCTGCTGAATTGTGCTCTTTGTCAACTTAAGATGGAGTGCATTTGTAGAGGAGGTGTGGGGTTGGTGGGTGAACAGACAGGGGCAGTGTTTAACTCGGTGGCTGGCCCGCCGGGTGCTTGCTCACATGCACTGCATGGCGCCGTGCTGCTACTACTACTACTACTACGACTAGTACTACTACGACACAGGACGGTCTGTGTGTGCAGTCCGAGAAAAAAAACACCGTCATCGCTGGAAGCCCTGCCAGGATCCTGAGTAGTGCTGGGCGGGTCCTGTCATGGTGTAGATGTGGACGTTATACCGGGTGTGAGGAGACTTGTTTTTTTCCTACTTGTAAAGGTGAAATAGGATATATACAGTATATATATATATATATATGTACAGGGTGTTCAAAAATATGTATACACATTGTAAGTAACTATAAAGTAGGTGTTTGAATTTTCAGCACGTAATATAATTGACAGACATCATTCTATTGTTTTGTCACTGCCTGTTCTCAAACTGACGTCCGTTCTGATCCAGACACCTTTGACAAGGCGAAGCGATGGAAT
This sequence comes from Oostethus manadensis, assembly GCA_024372805.1. Classification (NCBI taxonomy): domain Eukaryota; kingdom Metazoa; phylum Chordata; class Actinopteri; order Syngnathiformes; family Syngnathidae; genus Oostethus; species Oostethus manadensis. The sequence continues at coordinate 968,422 of QODF01000102.1, forward strand.
AGCCAACACGGCGAAAAAATTCTCTTGGTATTTGCATGCATTCACGTTCAATGGTTGCTTTGTCGTTTAGGCATCCCCATAAAAAGAAGTCTAGTGGTGTGGGGTCTGGTGAACGTGGAGGGTATTCAACAAAACCCCTCTGTCCAATCCACCCGTTTGGCAGGAGCTCATCAAGGAAAGATCAAACATCACGGCCTTCCTTGGTGAGTTCTTGCCAAACGGGTGGACTGGACGGATTAAAACACCTAGTTTACAATATTTTAAAGTGTGTATGCTTTTTTGTGTTTATATATACTCAGTATCTTCCTAGAGATTGCTTCATTAGCAGTGCCTTGAGGGTACATCTCCACATTCTTGCTATGTAGTTTTGAAAGGTTTCACTGAAACGCAACAGCATTGTAAGTATTAAATGTGAGCCACCTTTGTTGTTTTTGTTTGCTTGACAACTAAAACTGCTTTTATATTATTATTGCACCTTTTAATTCAGTCTATTGGCGCGACGCAGTCTAATAGCTTCACACTCACATAGCACAATCAGACACACAATGGATGCATTGTTCTCACTCACAAAGCTGGACTCTCACTTCTACATAAGGTTAACTTTCACTTTCTAGAGCAGGTTCGTTATCAAGAGAAAGAGTCATCTTTTCCAGAGTCATCATCTCTAGAGTAGTTTCATTCTGTGCGCTTCTCTGCGTCTACATTGTCCTTGTCAATGCAGAGTCCAGTTTTGTAACCAAATACATTGATCTTCTTTAAAATACAATTTGAAAAGCTTTTATATTGTGTGGTCAATAATGTCTCTGATAGCAACGTGGTCCAAAAAAGCAAGAAAATAGGCCGGATTTGGTAGTTTACGGCATTGTGTGCATTTTCAAGCTGCAAAACAGATCTTGGCCACTAAAACTGCAGTTTTTTGGCTGAAAAGATGGATAACTATGTGATTGCAAACATTAGGAGGATTTTTAAGTACAGTAATAAGTCTGCACACTTTGTGTGGTACTGGCAAGACATTCATTTCCCTGTCAGTAAATGTATGCCAAAAGAAAAACTGTGACGATTTCAACGCATCATAAGAAAGTCAGTGTAGTGTCCAATCAGATTGCTGTGATATCATCACAAATTCTGCTCACAGCCACTAAAGGGAACTACTTACATTGCATCTCGCTATGCTTATTTTTCATCATTTAAAACATAAGAAGTTAATTGTGCCAAACAACAGCACCAAAATGAATGGCTAAGACCCAGCCATTCATTTTGGTCCTGTTAAAGGACATTTGCAGAGACTAGATTATATGAAGGGATGCAGGCATTGTCATAAAAGGTAATATCGGTTACTATCGGTAGGTTTTTCCCCCCCTGTAATGGAAACAGTTAAAAAAAAATGGGCTCCTGTATTTTCCTCATCAAACTGTGTCTGAAGCGTGTCAAAATTCACTAACAAGCTTACTCGGTCCTTCCATCCATCCATTTTCTACGCCGCTTATCCTCACTAGGGTCACGGGTGCTTGCTCGCTGCTGACTAGCGTTACATCGGTAGTGTCCCCTTCCAATATTGAACTAGCAACTTGCTGCAAAGTGTTGGTTATGCGAGGCGGAACCATAAATTCTTCCTTCAATACTTCCAATTTCCAGTGCCAAAGCCATCAATCGGAAAATCATGGAGTGTACCACACTAAACAGACGGGGGACACCGAATTCAGCCAAAACTTCCCCGGATACACCAAACTTGTGCAGTTCTTCGAGCCACCCTTTACCATGCCCGATCGCAAATTTGTCCAATTTCTCAGATGTTTCCTTACTCGGGTTATACAATGTTGTTTACAGCCACGACGAGAAGCTGATTGCTGATGCTGTATCCATATGTCTTAATTCCGCGGGGGGAGATATGTGATGTTACACATGTTGGTATCAGAGTTGACAAATTGAGAGTTAGACAATCTTGGACATCACTAATGATTTGCGATTGTTTTTCACATTTGGTGTTGTAAATGTCAATCAGACTAGTGTGAAATAAAAACCACACTGTAGTAAAGTTTTTCAGAATTTGTCCTTGAGGGAAAATAATCAGTATGATACATTTAAAAAAATCACAACTACAATAGTACATGTTTTAACCACTTCCGTTATGCCCGTTTTTTGTGGATTCTGCTTTAAAGAGGATGTGTTCATTCAATTCTTCATGTTCTCCCCCTGAGGTGTTGATCATTTCAGGAGACCTGCTGAGAGGCCTTCCTGTGCCTGAAAGCAGGGTGTGTGTGTGGGAGGGTGGGTGTGTCCAAATTAGCATTTTCCAACCAGCAAAACAACTTCTCCCACTTCGTCACATCCTCTTTAAATTATCTGCACGCCTGGCAACATTGGACCAGTTGTTCTTGAGCAGGGTGAGTCTTACATAAATATAAAAAAAGCAACAAAGACTATTTTTATAAGCCTTACTCACTCCATGGGCATTCCGGTGGTATTTATATTTCCCTCCAGTGCTGGGGGAAGCTGATGAGCCTTCACACAGACACTGGATTCAGCTGGCCAAGGTGGGAAGTACTCCCATTTCCTCCACCCAATTGGCCCTCTTGTGGTCACGTGACCTCAACAGTGAAGCCACTCCTCCCCACCGCTTGGTGCCGTCCCCCTCGGCTCAGTAGAAGCTTTTTTGCACTCGTGTGTGAAGTTTTTGAAGAGTGGGCACCAGGCACTAGCTTGTTGTGGTAGAACTGAAGCGGATATGTTTCGAGAGTTCCCAGAATCCACGGGCAGCGAGTGTCTGGGCAGCATGACCCCGGAGAGCCGGGACATCTACCTGAGAATGGACCATCACTGCAGGCGCTCCGGCTACAGGCTGGGCCGGATCATTGCCAGGCAGCAGCTTCTCAAGAGGATCGCCGGAGGTAGGAGGAGAAAGACACGGATGGTGCTGGGAATGCCAGAGAGCATGGGAATGTTGTGTTCCTCTTCCACCAGCTGATTGCCTTTTGTCAAAGGTCGCCTCCAGTCTGGCACGCTTGCTTGAGTGTGGACGTGCACACAAACTTGACCTTCAGCCAACAGGGTGTTGCGGGTGCAGTAAATAATTCATATTGACTGGCAATAGAGAGGGCGATAAGCCACTGGCCGCTTTACGTAACGAGGTGGGAAGCGGTTGTGTCAACATTGACGAGGTATGGATGGAGACACCAGTGGTTCCAGCCCGGCCCACAGGCTTACCTACCCGTTTTCCTGGAGGTGTATGACCTTGGATGGGGGTCTCATAATCATATTAGTTATAGGCTTGAGCCTCCTCTACAGTGATATTCTGCAACATACCCGCAGAAGTAAACCTGGGCCCTCTGTCAGGCCCTGTCCACAACGTTCTTGGGAATTTGTTTTAAAAGGTTGCTGAAAAAACGTTGCATCCACACTGGGCCAGATTAGTGAATAGTCCGGATGAGAAAGGATCAGCGCGCGAGAACGATGCAATACACAGGACACTCCCACGTGTGGCGCTGTGAACAGACGGAACCACGTACCACACCAGACCATAAAAGAAAAAATGCACGAGCATAAGTCCGTCGTCTTCCGCTTTAGAAGGTTCGCCTAGATTGACGACAAAGTGGAATTACATGTGCGTCATTTTGGGAATATAAAATAAGAATGGATAGCCTTTTGGGTTGCACATCAGGGACCAACATCTTCCCACATGAATAGAATGGAGGAACAACTCCACTTCTTGCTCAGTTTTCCTGTCTGTGTCCAAATACTTTAGTTTCATGGGCATAGCTTATGGTTCTCAAACTGTGTAGTGAAGGGAGATGTCCCAATAGTGGTAAATAAAAGACACAGAGACCCATGCAATGTGGGTCAGAAACGTTCCAGGATTGGTGTCACAAAAGATAGATTTCAAATCCAAACTAGAAGGTTTCCCCTCGGAGTCTAACACACTTTCCCAGATCCGTCATCACGGTCATCTCGCCGTCGTCCACCTGGTCTCTCTCCAGCATGACGATGTTCCTCTCGAGGCGAAACCTCTAGATGGTCAGGGCATTGCAAGGTGGCGCATTGTCATGGTGAAAAACAACAATAGTTGTACAAATACAAATGAATTACCCAAGGATTCACTGGAATTGAATGTCAAGTTATTTTGAAAGCTTTCCTTTGCAAAAATGGTGGTACTTGCAAAGCAAAATATTGTATTTCTGAGTAGAAGCGCTGGCTCATAGCTCATACAGCAACATTCTTTCTAGTCGTGCTGACCAGCTTTCATGAGTCAGACGTCTAGCATCTATCATGGCGGTGTTTTGGGATTATGTTGATGTGAAGAATCAATGCGTTTTACGTCAGGAGAAATGTTTGTATGCTATGTAGTGAGGCGAGTGCTGTCACGTTGCCTGCCAGGTTTTTTTTCCCCCCAGATCGCAGATGCCTGCTTTGAAGAGGAAACCCTCAATTTAGGTTGGGGGTTTTGAAGTGTTTTTTATATGCAAAGTCATTTAACAGTTCACTTTGCAAGGTTATTGTCTGACCTTTTAGGTGCCTTGCACAATTACTGTTTTATGCTAATTTAAATAGAAAGTGGTTGATGGCGCTAGCTGCAGGGGGAAGGACGAATGCTGCAGCTATCAATACAGCTGAAAAAAACGGTGTGATGTTTTGTACGGTACTGAATGCCTGTCATGTTTTCGTAATGTATAAAACTGAATTTAAACAACTGTTAGAGGTTTTTTTTAATGTTTTGGACTGATTTTTGACTGATTCCTGCAAATAGCAGGGATTTACTGTATTTGGATATTTTCATTAAGGCAACAATGTCATACTTTTACCTTACAATATCTTTATAATATTATATGCAGGTTTGTTGCTACGGGAACCCTAAATCACCATGACACCTCTTTTATTGTGTTAGCACCAAAAGCGATAATACGAAAGTAGTGCGATAATATTAATATTACTATTCAGTAATCACTTTGCAATTTACACATTTCAAGGCTTCACTCTATCATGTTATTTCAAAAAGTTTTATTTGAAGGTAAAGTCTGAATTATGTATCCATAATATGTAGTGTGTTATTTCATCTGTTTGAAAAGTATTTTGGTATATATTCAAAAGTAACCATATAACAATAAAAGGTCAAAGCTGCATGCAAATAAGGCTTGTGAAAGTGTGGTTAAGGCATACAGTTATGTTAAACATGAACAAAGGCTAACAGAAAACCTGACAGTTATTTTTTGTAAATGAGTGATTTACTTACTCCACATAATATCTACCTGTTTTAACTAAGTGTGAGGCACATATGTGGGGTTTTATGCTCCATTTATGCAATTTCTGCCAATTTGCTCTCCTGACAAGCACATTGTTACACACTTATTCCTGACCCCAGAGTTTTTTTGCTATTCGTAATGAATGCTTTTGCCTCATATGAATCATATCTCGCGTGGTGAAATGTCAGAGATAAGAGGCAGCTAGCATTTTAAGAGAGAGCCCACATGGATGTTCACGAGTGGCAGCCGCTCCTGCATTCCAACCAGCTGTTGACATAGCAGGTTGAAAGCAAGTGCTGGTGGCGGTGATGGCGGCGGCCGCTTGTTTTCTTTCACCCTAAATTCCAGGCAGCGAAGCCTGTGCGGTCTGAGTCACGCTGACGACATTTGAGGTCCCTTTCTCTGGTGGCGATACATTGACAATGCCAGTGAGTCCGGGGTGAGTTTGCTTCTTGAAGCTTCTCCGTCTCACAGGCTTGACAGCTGTAATGCGAAGTGGAAAGTTGTAGGTGCTTTACAGTGGGACGCTTGTGCAAGGCAAAGGGAATGTTTTTCCTGAGGAGAAATGCATCTCATTTCCTGGAAACACTCATCTGTTCTAAGAATGTGTTGGGTACTTGAAGGCTCTAAAAGGAGGTCCTGTATTTTTATGTGCCTGCCTGCTGTGGAACACCAAGATGTTTCCATATGCAGCATGAGTATCTATTTTTGACTTAAACTTTAAGTGCCAGTAAAGTAATTTAATCATTTGCAATCTTTGTTTGGACAAAATATTTGATACAGCTCTTGTACTGGATCCCATTACATTGCTTACCCAATGAAGTGTGTCATCATCAGGGTTGGGCATCGAGTCTTGAGCATCAATGGGAACTGGGACTAACATTGACATTCTCCCAGGATGGTTGACAATCTTTTCACTTCGATTCCTAGTTTAGATGCTCGGTTCGCGGACCGAATAAAATAGCCACCAGCGCCAACAAAAAAGACGCAATACAATGATTTTATGCAAAAAAAGGGTGCAAGACCGACATGATTGACACCTCCAGATCCATGGTGACGAAGTGCCTACCTTGGACTTCCTCTAAGCTGTCAGAATCAGGGATGTGTGTCCCATGCCAATGTAACCCAGGGTATCAGGATGTTCACTCAAAAAGAAGTTTGGTGTAAGAGGAGCTCGTGTACATAGACATAGATTTGGTTTGTACGTTGTTTTTTGATAGTTTAAGTATCTGCAACATCACACACTAATGCAGAAATCATCTTTGATGAAAGGTACTCCTGTAGGAAGAAATTTCATAACAAAGTTGAATGGGTCGATATTCATATCATGGTTGAAAATAGCCCTGTGAGAAATTCATAGTGAAGTTGATAAAAGGTTCATAACATTAAAAAAGTTCAGACACTGCAACCAAAAGAACCCCGTACTGCCCTCATTTAAACCAGGCAAACTTTTATGACACTGCCTCTTAAAAGCATCCAAATCAAAAATCATTAGAAACCAAAATGCAAACATGGAATAAGAATTGGAACCACAAACATTCAAATCCAAACGATGCTCGACCCTACTTGTCATTATGTTGTATCAGGATTTTTTTCCCCAAGTAAATTACTACACATCCATATATTTTGTGAGAGAATATTTTTTAAATATTGATTACATTTTACATTTATTGTATTACTATAATTTTTAATACCGCAGTGCAGTAATAATAAAAATGCAGTGATGCGGACTCTGCACCGGTCCGTTGTGGTGAAGACGGAGCTGGGCAAGTCTGTGGTTTACCTGAAGTTAGTTTGTATGTATGTATTTATTTCTGTTCTTACATCTTACATCGCAAATCTTTGTAGAAAGGTGGTGAAAATCCATGTAACTACAGGTTGGGAGCCAGTCTTAATGCATACTACTGCAATCATCAGGACTGGAGTGGAACTACCTTGCCCAACCAAATGAGCCAGAATGTTTTTTTTCCCAATTTTCCTTGGCTGAGGTCGACTCTGTGCCATTCTTGAGGGATTTGAGAACCACTCAAGCTTGTTAAGAGGGAGTGCCAAAAGCTTGGACCACAATTTGGACCTCTGAAACGCTCTCATCTCCCTCAAGACTCAAAGCCCAGATGATTTCTCAGGAGCGTGCTGGCATGTGACACAAATACTGTATATCCTCCATTCAAACGCAGGACCGCAAACGAGCGCAGAGGCACCATTGTTTGCTCAGCTCACAAGAGTCTATTTAATCTTTTATTCATGAATGGGCTTTATGCGCTTGTTGTTGTCATGCAGATTTTGTTTGCTGTCTTCAGAGGGCAGTAAATACTGACTGGGAGCGAGAAGGGGGGGTGAAGCAATTTTGACAATGTGATTAGCTGTCTGTTTACATCCGCAAATAGAGTCCCCAGCACTTCAAATGCACGAGCTTCTGTTTTGTGCCTCAGGCAATAAATTTGAATCCACTGACAAGGGAAGGTGAGGTACAGCGACCTTTGGGATGCTCTCTCTCCCCCTGTGTGTGTGTGTGTGTGTGTGCACGCTCAATTTTCCACACTCAAGGTTAATTGTCTTCAAGACAGTAGTGTCTATGAATAAGCCTGGGGTTTGGATTGGTCAGGTATAGGTAGAAAGCTACAGATGCACCAGTACTTACCAGTCGGGCTTACTAAAGGCACTAAATTCCAGCATCAAGGCTAGATTTTGGTTGGGGACCACTGAGCCTTCTTTTCTATTGATGAAACTACTATACTGTAATACGGGACTTTTAAAAGTGATTTGATTCCTGGTTTTGGCCTGTAGGTGGCAGCCTGCATTCACTTTACTATTGCTTCAGTGCAGCTTGCTGGTGAGAGCATCTGACCAGCCACACTTGCAGCCGGATAATCATTGACTTTTACAAATGCCAAGTCTGCACTGTAAAAGGCACAGAGGGTCACATTAACAAGCCCCCATGCAAAAAATCAAAACAGAAAAACAAGCTCTTTTGGGGTCTTGTGCATTCTGCAGCTTAGGAAAGTGACCTACACCCTTTTGGACCAAATTCAGGTACATCCGTTTGGTTATCTGACCTATTATGCGGAACATAGTTATACAAATGCTGTTATTGTATGGGCTTCTGACGCATGCATGGCTCCGAGCTGTTCATGGAATTTCCACGTTGTCTCCTTTGATAAGCGAGGCCTTCAAAGCCCTTGGATGCCTCCCTGTGGTAAATATGCACTTTTCAAGAAAGCATCGATCAGACCACAGACACCTCCCTGCTATCTCTCCAGCCACAGCCTGTCATTGATCACCACACGTGATAAATGGTGTGGCATTTTTGCCGTCTCTTTGGAGAAGCCGATAATTCAGAACGATGCCTCGATCCCGTGCACGGCCAGCGAGCTTTACAACGAGCCGCTTGCATGCGATGTTCCTCAGGCGGACTGTGCTCGTTAATTAGTACCACTTTTATGGTGGAGTTCCTGAGAGGGATTTCTCACGGTGGGGGCCCTGGTTCTGACGTCGCCCACTCCCCGCTCTCGCCTCTGACTCTGTGAGACCGTTCCTAAAAGAAGGAGGCAACCCCACGCTGTCCTCTCCGGGATTCGGTCCAAATGAGATGGCCCTAATGGAATGTGGTGTTTACAAGTGTTTCTATATGATACAGAGCCTCAGTCACTCACAGAGTAGCTTACAGTGTTCTACATAAAGCCTTCTCCCAGCGCCAGTAATTTATGTCAACCACCCTCCTGCTCTTGGATGTGTTCTACTCCGCTGTTGGAAAACCAAATGACAGTGTTTGTACAAGCTATCGAAGGGAGGTAGCGGCAGACAGAAAACCATATTATTACAAGTGGGGAAAACAGCATGACATGGCAATGCAAGCCTGCCATTCTTTACAGTAAATAAGACATGTTTGGACATTAGGAGAGGACAGGACAGACGTTCAATAACACTTCTCACTCGTTGTTTATGCAGGTCAAGTATTATGCTTGTCTTTTATCATTTTAAAAGGGTGGCCGATTTTGCAACCTCATAGCAACATTTTGTAAGTTCATGTTTTAATTTGAATTATGATTTGAAGTGCACGAGAAAGCGCTAAGGCAGTTGCTGGATAGATAGCAACGATAAGTGAATTCAATATTAATAAATTTTATTCTTTTCATAGCTATAGCATAGCATAGAAAAAAAAGTGTGTGACCTACCTAATACGTTTTTTAACATTATTGTAGACAATAAATAAGACCCCCATAATCACCTAGACTCCTGTTATTCTTTGTTTACATCAGATTGCATAGTAAGCTACCCAGCAAACTAGTTAGCTTCTGCAATTTACTAATCTAAACAAAAGTGTTTCAAAACAGAGTGGGACAAAGTAAGAAGCCCCAAAACTTACCACTTTCACACAGAATGGAGGGATAACTTTTTTCCCCTCTGTATCATGTCGGACATGCCATGGCTGACTCAATGCAATGTAATGTAATCATCAAGGTTTTGCATCATTACTGACAGCTGGTGACCAGAATACTACATATAACTTCAATATATATATATATATATATATATATATATTACTATTATATGTAGTATTCTGGTCACCAGCTGTCAGTAATGATGCAAAACCTAATAATATTATATATATACTATTATTAGTACTATATATATATATATGCATATATATATATAGTACTAATAATAGGCTATAGTCATCTATGAAACAGCGATCGTGTATTAATTATTTTTTGAAAAAACACGATAGTCAGGGTGCGATTTTTAAATCGCAATGTACCAAGGGATGACTGTACAGGGTAATTTATTAAGTGTATCTCCGGCAACAGAACCAATATTGTAATAGGAATAAGGAGCAAACTGCTCAGCCAGCATTAACTGGGACAGCAATGCCAGTCTTGACGAGGAGTGTCCGGATTTCACAGTGTTGTCAATATTGCTGTCTTAAATCCGCCAATAGCGATATTTATCCAATATCAGCAAAAATCTTTTATGACTTATTTTGAAAGGTGGGCTCTTTATCCACAATATAGTAGTGACGGCTAAGCACATTATAGTTGAAGGGTTTAAACCTGACATTACTCACAATCGACAGTTATAGCGAGGTTAGTCGTATTAAACTTCCCTGGTTTTGTGCCACCAAGTTTTGCACTCAGATGCAATGTCACTTTTGGATTTTACCAAAAAATAGCGCCACACGGCCGACATCACTCCTACTGGGAGTTTGTTTAACATGCTTGCACACGCTAGACATGCAGGATTGACTGCTAACCCAATGGATAATTTGTTTTATAATCCATTTTTTGTTACTATCGACCCAATATTCCATGTCAGTATCAGATCGGAAATCCCCTCATCCTGACATTTTGTAGAACTCTAAAAACTATTATCAGGAGGTTTCCTACAGCCACAGCTGGTAATGCCAGTGTTTGTTTTTTTTTAACTTGGCATTATTTCATGCACCCGTGGTTATTTGCATCAACCCGGCAAAATACTCTGTGTTCACCTGAATAGAGCCATTCATTTGAGTATTCATGGTGGTTTTATGTTATACAATAATGTGACAGTTTCTGGGGCAGCAGTAGCTTAGTTCGGAAAGGGCTTGTCGTTTTTGTATTATTGTTGGCATATTTTAGGGACAATGGTATGTTTAGGGTAAAATATAGCAAACCTTTTCAAGTACTACAAAAAAATTGGCAATGCATTAGTGCAATGCATGTAAGCGTGGCTTTCCGCCTCCCTTTTCCAACTTTTTAAATAGCATTGCGACTGGAATAATGCATTCGTCTCCTGTTGTATACGCGTCATGTGGTGTAGTACGTCCCCAGCGCCCAAGGCTGAAAACTTCACAATAGACAATAACATACAGTGAGCATATCATCAGACACAGTGATGCACTGTCCAGCCTCTGCTCCAAGTCTTCCACCTACACTCGAGTTATTTATTCATCTGTGGACAAAAGACAGTAGCAAAACATTTGGCAGCAAATACCTCCGCAATCCCTGTTGATGTTTTTATCACTAAAGAAAGCAAATCCTCCAATGATCGTCAAAACACTTCATCCTGCGTGGGAACATAGCTGCAGTCCCGTCTTTGGAAGCATAGAGCTTGTGTATCAAGTCATATCCCAGAAAGAAAAGTGCTGGTATTTTGTGGAGAAGTTCTTGTCTTTCCAGTAAAGGACATTTGTTTTGTTGTACCTGTCAAAGTGTCATGTCAACTATAAGGGAGGGAAGAGAGAAAACACCTGAGTCATCTTGACATTTCACTCGGTTTTTGCAGTGTGCCAAAGCTGATCATGCTGAGTAATCTTGTTCTGGTTGAGCTTTAGCTGATCACCACATGAGCATGTCTTTTTTCCTGAGATGTGTTACACTTTTCTTCACAAAATGATGTTTTGAAAAATACTGGTTGCAAATTTGGTACCCAGTCAGTTACGTGCTCTCTGAAATCACTTTGCAGCGTGGGGTATGTTTGAGTTAGGAGGAGAACTCAACCTTGTGATAGTTATTTTTTGACAACTTTACATTCATATTTGTGATTCTGCATCGCGTCAGCTTGCGACTGGTATTCCAGACATGAAGGAGAGAGTTGCTCCCCCTAAAAGATGAAAGGGGCCTCTCTTTGGGTGTCCTTCAGGAGGCTGAAGGAGGGTGTTACCACAGCTGTGCTGCTCTTGTTTGAATTCAATACAGGGCCCTAACAGAAAAACAGCGCTCCGATGACTTTTGACCTGCCGTGCTTTGACAACGGTCAACAACAGCAGCTCCCTAGCTCGCATAGTCGTGTTATTTACCCCCACAATCAATAAGCTCTTGCTGTGTGTCTTTGTGTGTGTGTGTCATAAAACATGTTAAGCTGCATCTTAAGCCTGACTGTTTATACTGAAGACATGAATAGTGCAGATACTTTGAAGATGCAATCTGTCTTTTTGGCCAAGACACAAAAAGCTGCAGTTGATGATGGTATGTTCTTCAATGGTCAACTTCTGTTTTCAGTCGTGTGTGTGAGGGAGCAGAACTACACATAAAATATTTTTTTTTAATACCTTTTTTCTGGGCTATTTCCATTGTGTTCTCATTCGCTGTATCTCAATTAGCGCTCTTTCGTACCTTCTCTTAGTCTGCACAAATGCACTTACTCTGAGAAGTCGAAACGCAAAATGCAAGGCACCGTCGGTACTCAAAATGGTCATAAAATGGTGAGTGGGCACTTACCACTCTCAAATTGTCGCCACAATTTGGCGGTAGGGACATTTCCAGACTAGTCAGAGGGTCAGGGTGGTGTGGCAGCAACTGCGTTGGCGTCAATGCTGCAGGGAGTGGGATTGATGCCTTCTCCCAGCATGCCTTGCATCACCTTTTTGTAAAGTAACATAGATGTTATTAAGCTCCACTATTAGTAGTAGTTGCCTAGATGTACTGTATGTGTTATTTACCTGTGAAGGTACTGTGTGCTTGTTGCAGAGTTATTTATTTTATGACACCGTGAGGCACCGTAATGATCTCCTGCTGTTTTCGATGTTTCGACAAGCTCATTCCATTTTTGCCTACTGCTTGCCCAAATAAGAGCGAGGCAATCTTGTGATGAACTGAAGAGCGCCACAATATTATATTTTTATTCCTCACATATGGTCTACCGTAGCTTGTGACAGCTGTTAGGGGTGTTTGTTTGCACGTTAGTCACATATTTGAAATGTGATTCCGGAGTGAATTCTTGATGCGGCCCAAACAGACTTTTCCTTCAGTGACCCCCAGGTAATTTCACTTTGAAATTACCGATTTAGGCTCTCCAGTTAGCCCAACAGGCAGGATTTTGGACTGTGGGGGGAAGACGGACTACCCAGAAAAAAACCCACACACAGGGAGAACAAACTCCCTGTGAAATGTCCAAACAGAGATTTGAACCATCAATCACCTGATTGTGAGGCCAACATGCTAACCACTAGGCTTACGAGAGTAACATTCAAATGAATTATACATGGGAAATACAAGTTCACGAATGATACAGGGTGGTTCTGGGTTGCAACCATCCCATGATCTTGTCCTACAGAAGGTACTAACATCAGCTCTGCCTATCCATTTATTGAAGGTGACTCTCGGCTGAATGTGTACCATTGAACATAATCCAGTCTCCGGATCTGTTAGCTCATTTGAGCCGTAGGAAATGTTGCCTTGTTGTCCGGGCAACGCTGCCTCGAGCTAATCATTTTAAAGGCTGCCGCCCCGTGTTGACTGTGGGATAACGACAGGTCCCCCGTGGAACCAAATGAGGCTTCAGGAAGTCTGTAGGTGATTCAACACGGGCTCTGTGTAATTACCGGGCTCACGCGTCCAGAATCAAGTCACTGTTAGTCATCTTGTCGTAGACAGATTATCTCTTCAGATGATTTATCCATTGTCTGTTTGCTGACGGGAGTGTTGAAGATGCGTCGGGGTGTTTGCAAGCAGCACCTCATCTTGATATGTGTGCATTGTGTGCTTGTTGGAAGTCACACTGGGCCATGCTAATTAAAAGGCCACCCTTGGAAAGTGGGCGACTTTTATTCCCAGCTTTCCAACATTCCATTCCAATTATTTAGCTGCCGGGCCGCAATCACAGGCACTTGCTTGGAATGGCTTCCTCCACGGCTCCACATCATTGCCAGCTATTAGACAAATGGAAATGTAGAGAGAGAGATACTTTATTAATCTCCAAGAGAAATTTATGATGCGCTAGGAAAAAAAGTGTGCCTATTTTGGGACAACAGCTGTGGGGATTTTGCACTGTACTTTTTACTGTAAGGCTGACTGTGAGTGACTGTATCAAAAGACAGGTCTCTGCTTCATGCATGACGACACCTCTTCCACTGCCGAATCTTTTTTTTTTTTACCTTTCTGGCTCACCCTTTCAGGTGTTTGTGATACAGACAGTCTCAGCACTCACTTGTAGACAGTTTTTTTTGGGACAAGTCTATTTTCATGCCTCGTCTGGGTGATTCATTTAGGCATCTCAATGCGGGGGCCGAATAAACCGACACATTTACATAAGTCTACGCAGTTAGTACATGTAAATTTAAGAAGTTTGTTTTAGAGTGCTTTTAAACCACCGACATGCTCAAAGAGTTTTTTTTTTTTTAAAGCAGACCGCCTTCGTCATTCCATGTTTATACGCAGCCCCTTGGCTCCAGTAGTTTGCAAGGATTGTGTTTTACAAGAGCAAAATGGCAGATAGGCTTAGTTCAAATGGGCTACATCTGGAAAGCTGCTTACGTTACAGGAAACTGCGAGTGGAAGGGACAGTTTGCGTAAGCGACAGTCATATTATCCACGCGTTTGAATAATGAATTATTAAAACATGTGGTTGTAAGGGTTTACGCTGAGTGTATATTCCATTTCACTGAATATACTGTTCATACTAGTAATAGCCATTTCATTTAAATAGCAGGAATTACAAACACATGCAGTAATCTTTGCTCCAAAAAGAAATCTTCTCACAATTATGCACAAACTTCTTTGTTTGATAACTTGCGCCAATTGTCAGACAGGGGAAGGTCGCTGCAATAACCCATCCAATTTCCATACCGCTTATTCTCATTAGCGGTCACGGGTAAGCTGGAGCCTATCCCAGCTGACTTTGGGCAAGAGGCAGGGTACGCCCTGGACTGGTCTCACTGCAATAAAATTCCAACTAATTTCTTGATGTCAATAAGTGAAGTTAGAGATTGGCTCCATATTGGTTTTCTTACCGATATCCAATATTGTTCATTGCCAATATCAGCAGCAGCTCTTCCTTCTAAGTAATGTTGCGAAATGAACACATTACGCTTCTTCTACTGGATCCACATCACACATAAATAATGTTTGTGCAAGATTAGACAAATAATGCAATATGCAATTTTAAGTAACAGAAAAAGTACCAAAACGCTGGCAAGGGATTCTTCCTGACGTGTGATTTTAGATTACAAGTTTTGAAGACCTTTAACCACATAACTAGGTTTATGTTTTGTTCTGCATGACAGGTTGGACTTCCCACGTCGTTTTCTGTATTGTTCTTTAATCTTTCTCTGTTTTGTGTTTGGGATGGTGCACAGCGGCTTTGTAATCCCTTGTTTATCACTGTGAACTGGTTCCAGCCTCAACTTTGATAAGTGGATTTTCACATTTCTAAATAAAACAATTCCGTATTTAGAGCATAGAAAACGGTATGACCTTCTAAATATATGTTTTAACATTATTAGAGACCTCTAGACATTAAATAGCACCCCATTATCACCCTTACACTCTTATTACCTAATATAGTAGACAAAATCACAGAGGATAAGCAATTGAAGACATAAATAAGACTCATGCTCATGTGTGTTGCAATAATGTTTTCCAGACGTGTGGAGGACACGAAGTGATCTAGGTTTGAGAGTTCACTATTTGAATGGAGTTGATTACAGCCATATCATTATTATTTTTACTATTATGACTACAGTCAACAATGTGACAAAGGAATTTTCCTCAAAGTAGGATTCAATATTTATAAATGCAACATTTTCGTAAAGCATAAAAAACGTGTTTATGACTTTTTAAATACAATCTTTACCATTTTTAGAGCGATGGAGACATGAAATAACACCCTTGTAGTCACCTTTACACTTCACTCTTCACAGATTGCTCAAATATAATGCCCGGGCTAAGGGGTCACTGCAGAGACATAAGGGATGGCCATGGGTTTAAACAATAGCAGCTAGCATGCTAACTAGTCACATTATTTACTGTATTTTTCACTTAAAAAGCGTTTTAAAACGGAATGGGGACGAACAACAAAGAAGCCAAAAACGTACCACTTCCACACGAAATGGGAGGAGAATATCTCTTCATTCATGTTGGATATGCCATGGCCGACTACATGCAGTGTGATGGGTATTGTAATATAATATCTCAATAGGGCTGCACGGTGGACGAATGGGTAGCATGGTGGCCTCACAGTCAAGAGGTTCTGGGTTCAAATCTCCGTTGGACATCAGTTTGATTGTTCTGCCCGTGCGTGGGTTTTCCCCAGGTACTCCGGTTTCCTCCCACATTCCAAAAACATGCATGTTAAGTTAATTGTTGACTCTAAATTGTCCATGAGTGTGAATGTTTGTATGTCTCTGTCTATATGTGCCCTGCGGTTGACTGGCGACCAGTCCAGGGTGTACCTCGCCTCCTGCCCAAAGTCAGCTGGGATAGGTTCCAGCATACCCGCGACCATAATGAGGATAAGCGGTAGAGAAAATGAATGACTGAATGAATGAATATCTCAATAATGGAACATTATTGAAACCTAGTGGCCAGAATGCTACATACTATGTTTTAATATTTTCTGGTGCCATAAGTCAACTATAAAACAACAATCATTTATTCTTTTTTTTTTTACCGCGAGGGAGCAATAATTGAACTGCGATATTGCGAGGAACGCCTGTATTATGTTTTTATTGTGCCTATTGTAAGATAACTAGTTCTTCTGAATGTCTGTTTGTAGTTTGTATTTTAGTCAATTAGTTAATTTTGTTAAATTTGTTATGCATAAAAATGCCTAATTTAGGTAAAAAATAATGATAAACACCTCCTTCAATTTGAGGGAAGGAGATCATCCATTAAATCACCTGCTGAAGAAACTGGTTGGTGACAAAAACTGCAGTGTCTCGGCCCACCATGGCATGAGTTTGACGTGTGCTCTAAGGCCTAGGACGCCAAAGTAGGGTATGCAGATTGCCATGTGGGTACATGACTAAAAATGAAAAATGGCTTGACTAAATGAGCGCAGAACACTGAGATTTATGTAATGCACTCAAACGCCTTCTGTGAAGTGCCAAAGCGCAGGTAATGCGGTGCAGAAATTAAGGAGACAGCATGAAATTATTTGTTTTCCAAGAAATAGCTGTTTAGAGATGAGGTTATGCATTAAAAGCGTTTAAGCGTTCTTGAAGATTTTTCAAGATCATTTATATTGCGTACTAAATGAGAGTCGGTCGTCTTACATGGTGCTGTGAGTCTGTGACTAATTAGTGTGGTTTTGAGCAGTATGAGCCATTTGTTGACTGGATGCACAGATTATTAGAAAGGCCACAATTTTGTACTTGTAAATAAATTTATGCTTTCACTAATAATGTGTTTTTTTCGAGCATTATGACCACTTTTTTTGGCGGCCCTTGAAAACACCAGGTGTGACGCAGCTCAAGACTTACGTATATGCTTTTCTCCGATGCAGCACAGACAGACGTGCATTTTCTAGTCTTCCTTTCACCTCGTCCTTGATAACAAATGTTATTAACAAATGTTAATACTGTGCGTAAATGCATAGAGTTAAATAATGTTAGCTCTGTGCTGTGCTGCATAATCTCATGCTACATGTACTCATATGTCTATTTGGCTCAGTGAGAAACCTCGCAAATTATTTTCCTTGCTAATTTCTGTATGTTATATATATTTGTTTTTATAATTATTTACGTGTAAAATCAGTTACATTGTACTCATTATTTCCATGTTGTTGCACTTGTTACCACTTTTTATAGGGATATGTGACTGTGACAAGTTAGTGGTTTTCTAATGTTTGTTTTAATAAATCCATGTCTATGCTCTTGATTATTAATTTATGCACTTGAGGTTTTGTTGCTCAGGCAATACATTATATTTTTGTATCACGTTTGGCTGCCAGGGAGGAACAGGGGCTACCACATGTGACATTACCCTTTCAATGTTTATGTTGAGTGATCAAATTGTGTACTTCTACTCCAGATGTTGCTTGAAGGTTTGCATGTTAATATACTACAATCTCTTATGTTTCTCTAGTTGGTGGTTATCGGTGTTTTTCATCAATCTCATCATCATCCCTCTCTCAGATGACACAGATAACACGCATCCGTTCATTCATGGACCGCTTCCAGACAGTTTAGATGGTGGGGATATGTGAAGGCAGACAAAGTGGAGCGCTACAGCGTGACTCACAGCTGCTGATTGCTGACACTTTATGTCATGATTTTTTCCCCCTAGACCAGCCCAGCCTGGCTTATGCTTTTTCCATTTTGTCGGCCTGCCAGAATAACATCTGCACTTGGCAAACCCTAGCCACAATTGGTTCATATAAACACACATTTCCACATGAAATCCAACAATGATGTAATCTGTCCAGAATAAACCAGTCCAAAACAGAAAGGCTCACATTTGCTGTGTAAAGGAAACAACAACCTGGTCTCCAATAAAGTACAAACAAGGAAAATAAAAATTAAACGAGCTGTATGTCCGCAAAAGACTAAAAACTTTCAGTGTGTCTTTATGTAGTCAAATTATGGAACAGACAGAGGTAGGAATCCAGGTACTGTATCAATATCAGCCAGTTTAAGAAACAGTACAAACTCATGTTCTTGAACAAAAGTGTCTGATATAAGTGAATGTAAATTAATGTATTAAAATCTAGCAAGTCATTCTAACTAAAACAAAAAACCATTACTATTACCGTTATGTTGAATTGTCCAAGTCGAAGAGATGTGATGTTACTTACTGTAACTCAATTAAGCATGTTTGGAAAAAAACTATACAGATACCATTTTCTAGAATCCTTGTAAAATTCAGTGGCAATGCCCTCTGTTTGGCTATTGCCTGGAACCCACTGCCAAAACTTGAAGGGTATAAAAGAGTTGTCGTGGGCACAGTTGGGTATAAGGATTGGGCACAAGGAGCAGAGGAGGGGTTGGATGGGAAGTCTGCCGCAGAAAAGGGGGTGGATTGAAGGAAAGATTTAGTGTGGGGACCGGCCCATGGTGGTGCTTGGGCGGGTGGGGGTTAGATGGCAAGAGAAAAGGGAAGAAGGAGCTGAGTTCAAACTCCAAGCTGTGCTGAGAGCTAGCAGGAATGCAGCCCAGCGTGGGAATAAAGATGTTCTGACTTGGAATAGCAAAAGCTTTCGACGGATATACGAAGCGGCCCGGCTATATGATGAAAATATCCCGTGAGTACACAAACATTCGCCAATGCTGCAATGATCTTCAAGTGGCCTATTGACTGGAGCAGGACTTTCCCAAACCTAAGATGGGGAACCAAAAAGGAGCCCGGGTCAGTTGTACTGAATGAGTGATCGATCAAGCCATTTTATTGATTATTTTATTGCCATTGTTCTTCTTGTGTGTAACTTTCAGTGACTGTGCTGCTTCCTTGTAAGTTAGTTGGAGACATAGTTTTTAGCATTATTTGCATTTATTCAACTCTAAAAGTGTGTCATATACTTTTTCCCCCCCTCCCACAGACAAGTCCAATCTTGCTTCTGAATTGCATAATCACAAGCTGCATAAAGTGAATTACAAAGCAAGGAGTTGCCCTCTCCACAGATACTTTAGTAGGACACGGCTTGGGAGATTGTACGCTATTGTGTCCAGTTCAAACCGGGCTCCATCCCTTTGTGGAAGTGTAACTCTACACTGTACACAGGTTGAGAGCAGCAAGTCGCAGAGAGAGCAAACACAAGTCCTCATTCTCTGGCATCATGCCCACCTCAGCCTTTTATCCACGGGAGATTTCCTCTGAGAGAGGATGAGAGGACAGAATGTTTCTGTCTCGTGTTACACGGAATACCAAACGGAGAGGAATTCCCAGCTCATGTTACTTGCTCCCAGTGGTAAAACCTGCAGCAGGGGGGACCTGGCGGTGGGACAATATGAGACTGAGGTATTAACCACCTGGGAGGGAAGGGAGGCTGAACAGAAGGGCTTTACCTCCTGGTGATGCAGGTGTGAACGCAGCAGATAGGACGTTGGCGGCATGTTGACTCTACTCTTGGCTTTTTTTTTTTTTTAGCCATCCAAGGACGGATGAGGGGAACTGTTAATATTTATTCAGTTGCTGGTCAGTCTGAAGACCAAAGTCACTTTTCATCGATTGGGCTCTTGTGACACACATGTGAAACAGCACAGGTGAGCACTGGTTTCAAGAGAATGGGTGATAGCTGTAGATTTGCGGGGGAGTTGTGCGGTTCGCGTTTCAGCAGTGGTGTGACAACGATGGGACAGGGAGTGAAACCTCAGATGTACCGATGGACGCAGCCTAAGTTTGGGGAATCTGCCTAGTCGGGATGCAGGGTTGCAACAGTCCTGTGATGATTCTTTAAACTGTAAACATTTGAGGTAACTTGAATACTGTCTCATCTTTTTTGAATGAAAAAAACAATTGGTAAGGTTCGACACTCGAGTACCTGATAGAGCTGGATTCTATTTTAGGGTTGAGGTTTTAAATGTATCCAATGTCCTGTAATACTGTTGTGTCCGTCAATGTGTCTCACAGTGTCAGTAAATAACGGTGTTAGAATTAATGGGAAGGTGCCAACAGTTTGTTTCCTATCCATGTTAACAGCTGCTTTCTGGTCATCTTCCTTGTCATGAACCTCTTTAACATCTTGAAAACATTGAACGATATCCATTAAACAATATAAACATATTTTAACTGCACATGAAGTAGTTGTATAAAATACAAACGAAAAGTTTCAAAAATTGCTTTTAGTTTCTGTAGTTTTAAATTTTTCACAATTCATAAAGGAAACAAACGGGGTTACTCTGCAGACCTGATTTGAGCTTCTTACCAAAAATAAAGTGCACAGTGCCCAAAAAATGGCTGGTTTTGCATTGATCTGATCGTCATATTTTTTCTCATAGTAAGGATCTTTGCTCCGACTAGCTTTTTCCTCTGACTTTCAGACTCTTCCGTAGATCAATAAGATCGGAGGAACAGGATCGACAGTAAGGATTGAAAGATTGCCAATCCCCCAAATCAGCACCGATCATGCGCGCTTATTTTTTTCCCTTAAGGACTAGTGTACTAAACTAAGAACGTTTCGCATTTACCTCACATTTAGACATACTGTATGTGACAAAGGTGATTACGCATACATTTTCTGTAAAAAAGAAGATGTGCAAGATGTGACCACTGTTAAACCTTTTGAATGGATCTCATTAGATTGTGCATATACAGTATGTGCTAATGAAAGGTCTGGTGAGTAAGAGTGTAACGATTCGTTTTAACAACGATTCGTATCATGATTTGTGGTTGCAGATTTGATTCAAGGATGGTATTTGCTCATTTAGAGCAATATGATCCAAAATGTCTTCTATCAGTCTGACTGAAATAAAGACCTGGATACTGGACAGTGCAGGTGAAGCTTCTTAGATTCCCATTGCTTTAGTAGGGGAATCAGGTATAAATTACTTATGGATATAAACAAGTAAACAACAATTCATGGCAAATGCATTATTTGAATAAACAGGTTGAATTAAATCAAGTGTGATTCATTTTGATAAAACATGACTAATTTGATACCTCATTCACTTCTCTAACCAAAGCATTAAATAAGTTATTTCGCACCACCAGATTAGAATGAAATTTCATTTGCAGATAGATATTAAAGTGAATGAATATCCTACATACAGTAATGTCGGCACAGAGCCTATTAGAGCCACGAGGAGGCGTTGGATCGACAAGCTTTTTATTGCAAGAAATAATGGCTAATGTCGGCCGTAACCACGCCACGCACGAGCACACACACACAACATTGGCTTCCTCGACTGACTCCTGAAAAACACCTCTCCCCCATTCCTGGTTTATTCACGGCAACCCGAAACAGTCAGATAACCAGAACACAAACATGTACATTAGCATAACTGTAGGTTCGCTGCAATACCTTTTATCTTGTCCTGATGCTCCCGTCCATGAGTTTGAAAGGCTTAAAGTTGGACTTAACTTTAGATGTGGTCCAACAATAATTTGGTATAAATGCAATACCAAATTACATAAAGAAGAAGTAATCGACCTAATCTACCTAACAAACAATGAAAATACACCCCATATCCTATGAAAAAATTGCAAAATGTCCACATGGACTCTCCTAACAAAGCGTGCACACTCAGCTTTACATGACGTCATCAGCCCAAGTAAACAGGCGTGACAAATAGACTTATGCCACGTCAAACTATTACAAGGGTAACATTTAACATCTTTATCATTACAATTGCCATATAAACAAAGCCCGCCATGCTTAAATCCAGTGCTTTATTTCCTAGTATCGATTCAATCGCTTGGTTATCTTTCAAACTATGTTAGATCGTCTGGAATGGCTATTTGGTTTACACAGATTGATGTAATTGGATCATAGGAATATAAATCGATACATTAATGCAGTGGTTGAACACTGGTGAGCGGCTGAATCAGCCAAGTAATCTATTAGTCCTTCATAGGCCAGTCTTACAAATACAGCTAGCAAAATTGACACCTCAGAGCACTAACGGTAACTCTGACATTTGCCTGCACATTTTTATAAAGACCCCTTATTGCTCTAGTCCTGGAATACCCTGACACAGGTTTACAGGCAGTATGAAAAAGTTGAGATGTGTGTACGACTCCTTAGGGGTCACCTTAAGTAAAAAGACCTTTGCTAGATAAGTTCCTTGTGAGGTTGCTGGGATAACTTGAGTCAGACTGGCTGACCAGCAAGGTCACACTCCTATCTCCAAATAATCAGTGCAGAGAATGGGGGTGGGGGGATTCAGCTCCCCCATGTCTACACACCCACACGTCTGGAGAAGTCCACATGGATTTTTTTCCCGTTTTTGTTCCATCCTGTGAAATGCGTTAGGAGGTAATTTTTCTCTCTTCTTAAAGCACTCTCTCTCTCTTGTGTTTGCAGAGGTTGAAGCAAAGGAGGCGTGCGACTGGCTGCGAGCTGCCGGATTTCCCCAGTATGCTCAGCTCTTTGAAGGTAATCAGGGAAAAGCACACCCATGCACATTCATCAAAAAGTAGATGTTGGCCTAAAGATAGAGATTAATCATGTAGTTAAAAAAAAGGCTCTGTCATACACTAAAATAACCCTGAATCTTTATTTTAAGCCTTTATAGTGGGTGCACTGTTAACAGTCTGAATGTGGCCTTTTTAAAGACCACAGCAGTACATAAGGTCATCTTGTCGGTCAAGTCACTCGCCAGTTCTGAGTATAATTCCATGCATTCATCATCTGCATGCATAGAGAAGCTTATTCATGCGACTGACATGTTCTGGAGCCAGTCGAACATCCAGACAAGACAAAACGAGGCAAACATCAGCTGCTTTTGAACGTCTAATCTTTCCCAAGATAGGGTTACAACATAAAGCTGTCTTATACACCAAAGACATTTTAAAACAAACCTCTCATGTCTGTCTAGAGCAGGACTACTCATCTGGCCAAATCCAGCTAAGGAATGACATCAGACCAGCCAGTGAGTTCTGTTGAAAACTACTAAAAATATCATTGACACTCTTGTCATACATAGGGTCCCTGTCCTGTTGTTTTTGCAGTATGTGAGACATTGTCTCTGTCTTTATGGCACTCTCATACACTGCAGATATCTGCAGCTATGTGTGCTTCTTCCGCTCATGGCACCCCACTAGTTACCTAGGCCACCGACGACATGTTAAGTCCCCACTTGATGTCCTTCCCCTCCTTCTTAAGCTTGCCAAAGTTGACCACCTCCCATCTGGGCTGTTGGCTTGCCATGCCATGTTTATGGGTGACCTGGACATTGTGGACTTTGGCCCCGTCCGTCCGACACACAGTTAGATAGCAAGACATGTACTGGAGAAGAGCGTGGCATAAAGCGAACACTCATGTTGTGTTGGGTGGGGAAAGTTTGCCCACAATGGAGACTGCCAGGTACAGGTATGATGGTACTGTTTAATGCCCATTTCAAAGTATTGGCAAAGGCGGGGGTGTGGTCTATAGAAGAAATGGTCCTCTTATGATTATTAAACTTATCTACTGAGTGTTGAATCAAAGGTCTTTAAAACCGCATCGTGCTCTCATCTCCTCCCATACAGAGGATATTTGACCAATGTAAACATGTTGCTCATGTTTAAATTAATGCCCATATTAGCCATTTGGTCAAGTAAACATTTCAAGGTATGGCAGAGACTTAAGCATAGACATTACAGCCAAAATAACAATGACAGTGACAAGCCCCAAGCTTTTTTTTCCTCCAGATCAATGTAGTTGAAAGGCCCTGGCTGGTTTGCAGCCTCTTGTAAAAGGAAATTGTTCCTGTGGTGCAGAGCTTCCAATCATGGGTTCCTTTACAGTTGCAGGGGGTTCTTACAAATTGAATTAAATATGAAATGCATCATTAAGATGTAATGCTTCTTCAAAGCCAGAGCCTCAAGAACAAGCTGAGCCTTGTTTCGGTCTGAGCGGTCATCGCTGCCCGCCGGCTTGCTTTTCATAAAAAGTTAATTACTTTACATGAATGCAGTGGAATGTCAGATTCAGAGATTCTGGATGCAGTCCATTATGTTATGTAAGAGAACCATACCAAACGCAACACGTAATGTCAGCTCAACCAAGAGCACTGTTATTTGGACAAATTCTGTCCCATGTCATTACCAGTAAATACAATGAAAGTGTCATTGTTAATTCCTGAGATTTGCTCACTAGATCCCTTAACATCTTTTTCCATTTTTGGTGTCTATTTGGAGTTTGTCTAATCACATCAGTTATAAGGTGTTGGCTGTTGCATCTTCCAAAATGTGTGCGCAAACTGGTGTATGAATGTAAATGAAAGGCTGTAGGTGCGAATTGGCACCCACGTTTCCATCAGTCTACCCCAGGGCAGACTGTATGACTGAGGAGTGAATGAATATAATGGGTTCACTTCAATGTGAAGCGCTTTGGTTACCTTGAAAAGTGCTATATAAAATCTAATCCATTATTAATGGTACTTTCCCTCAAGATTCCCAGTTCCCCATTGACATCACCCCTGTCAAAAGAGACCATGACTTTCTGGACAAAGATCTTGTCGAGCCTCTTTGCAGGTAAATGTATTGTTTTTCATCTGTGTGGACAGGACAAAACAGAAATATCTGTATGGTTGATGCAGTCTATTAAGTTGTTTAGTAATGCATTTTGGAAAACAACAGTTATAAGTTAAAGTGCTAATCAATTCTATTATATGAGAACCCTCCTGAAGAAATGAAAGACGTAACTGAATGCATTGCACGTCGCAATTATTTATATGAGACATTTTACAGGCATTGTGCTCCACAAATAAAATTTTTTTGACTGTTTTAACAATGTCAAGGACCATTAAGTCATAAAATTGTGGTTCAATATTACTCCATTATGTCAGAGGACAGATCTTTTTTCTATCCAAGAACCAGCACTTGGGTTACCAGAGTAACCATAGCAACAATGAAGAGAGAAGGTGGAGGAGCATGAGGGCGCCTCGCACTGCCTGACATACTGTGACTCTAAACAGCCCTAAAGCAACTCATCTAAATTCCAAAGTGGCCAGAGGACAAATGTAGCACAATTGGAAACAGTTGCAACTGTAGGGTGATTTCGCTCATGATTTCAACACCATTTCTATGGTAATAGTAGGACGGCCACCAAAGTCTCGTGTTCAAAAATAATACCACCGTAGTTTTGGCTGTGTTTGATAGAACTGCTATTTCATGTATGCTTGTGGTGTTTTGAACCCCTCTTCTAAGTAGCCTTCTATTTCAGCTGCTGCATCCAAAGCTCTTTAGGCTTTTGGAATAAAGGGGCCCCAGTTTAGAAATCCGCCCTTTAGCTGGGTCTTGCTAGCTACAGTAACAAGCATATAAACTTGCTCTTTGGATAACTCCCAGCATTTAAAACAGTTTGCATTGTATTGCAGTGTTTTGGTGTACGTTTACACTTGCTCAGAAATATTGTCATATAGACCCAGATTTAAGATGACCGGTTTTTGGAAAAATATTTTTCAGTATGAGTTAGATTATCATTCGTAGTAGACTTTGTGTCAGTGAACATGACACTATTAGTCCTGTGTGTGTGTGTGTGTGTGTGGCTGAGGTGCTGATGGAAATTAGGAGTTGAATTTGCTGATGTCATTTTGGCCTGGTTTTAAGTACCGGTAGTTTTGCTTCAAGACATTGTTGAGCTCCACCAGTGGTGTCCTAGTGTGCTTTTTAAATTATTTAATAATTTATTAATTAATTTCCATATATGTATATATATATAATTTACACACACATAGTGAGGGAAAAAACTATTTGAACCCCAGCTGATTTTGTAAGTTTGCCCACTAACAAAGAAATGGTCAGTCTGTAATTTCAATGGTAGGTTTATTTGAACACTGAAAAACAACAACGACAAAAAAAATTCAGAAAAATGCGTTTCAAAAAAGAGTTATAAATTAATTTGCATTTCCATGAAGGAAATAAGTATTTGATCCCCCATCCGTCAGCAAGATCTCTAGCTCCCGGGTGGATCTTATACAAGTAACGAGCTGACATTGGCAGCCCTCTCAGCTCGTTACTTGTATAAAAAGAGACCTGTTCACAGAAGCAATCAATCAATCCAGATGCCATACTTTGCACCATGGCCAAGACCAAAGAGCTTTCCAAGGATGTCAGGAACAAGATTGTGGACCTAAACAAGGCTGGAATAGGCTACAAGACCATCGCCATTTGGTGACAGCAGTTGGTGCAATTATTCGCAAATGGAAGAAACATAAATTAACTGCTAATCTCCCTCGGTCTGTAGCTTCATGCAAGATCTCACCTCATGGAGTTTCAATGATAATGAGAACGGTGAGGACTCGGACCACTCGGGAAGAACTTGTCAATGATCTCAAGGCAGCTGGGACCATAGTCAGAACAAAAACAGTTGGTAACACACTACGCCGTGAAGGACTCCAATCCTCCTGTGCCCGCAAGGTCCCCCTGCTCAAGAAAGTCCATCTACAGGCCCTTTTGAAGTTTCCCACTGAACATCTGACTGATTCAGAGGAAGAATGGGTAAAAGTGTTGTGGTCAGATGAGACCAAAATTAAGCTCTTTGGCATCAACTCAACTCGCCGTGTTTGGAGGAGGAGGAATGCTGCCTATGACTCCAAAAACACCGTCCCCACTGTCAAATATGGAGGTAGAAACATTATGCTTTGGGGGTGTTTTTCTGCCAAGGGGACAGGACAATCGCACCGCATCAAAGGGAGGATGGATGGGGCCATGTACCGTCAAGTGTTGGGTGAGAACCTCCTTCACTCAGTCAGGGCATTGAAAATGTGTCATGGTTGGGTATTGCAGCATGACAATGATCTAAAACACACGGCCAAGGCAACAAAAGATTGGCTCAAGAAGAAGCATATTAAGGTCATGGAGTGGCCTAGTCAGTTTCCAGACCTTAATCCCATAGAAAATCTGTGGAGGGACCTGATCGAGTTGCCAAACATCAGCCACAAAACATTAATGACTTGGAGAGGATCTGCAAAGAGGAGTGGGCCAAAATCCCCCCTGAGATGTGTGCAAACCTTGTGGGCAACTACAAGAAACGGCTGACCTCTGTGATTGCCAACAAAGGTTTTGCCACCAAGTACTGAAGCACGTTTTTCAAAGGGATCAAATAATTATTTCCTTCATGGAAATGCAAATTAATTTATAACTCTTTTTGAAACGCATTTTTCTGGATTTTTTTGTCATTGTGTTCAAATAAACCTACCATTGAAATTATAGACTGATCATTTCTTTGTTAGTGGGGAAACTTACAAAATCAGCTGGGGTTCAAATTAGTTTTTTTCTCTCACTGTGTGTGTGTGTGTATGTATGTATGTATGTATATATATATATATATATATATTTAGTCGGCCCTATTGTAAAAATAAAATCATTATTAGTACATTAATACACTAATTTGCTTTGTCACAAAAAATAAGATTAATGTTTTGTTTACAGAGCTTAGCCTATATTGACCTACAGTATATTACATTCGGTTGGGTTTAGCATCTTTAACTTGCAAAATGTGTCAAAGCGGCCTCTTAAATTTTTGTTTGTGGCCCTCGGCAAAAAACGTTTGGACACCCCTGATCTACATGGATCAACAATGCGGACTAAAATTTCAGCAAATGGGATGCAGAAATTTTATTTGTTTGCATGTGTAAACCTCTAGACCCCAAATATAAGCGATAACCGATCATAACCGATCTTTTACAGAGTTCGAATATCCAAATTTGTAAGCTTTTGATTTTGGGTATATTATAGCAAAATAGCAGATTAGCATCCTACCTGCTCCACAAATCTTTGAATGAACAAGAAAGTGGAAATGCAGCTACTCCCAATGTTTGACCGTTACTCTTCGATCCAACAGTTAAAGAAGCCAGATGCATCATTTTCCAGCGAATACAGCATCACGCTTGTAGCCAAACTGATTTTCCTTCTGCATTAAGACTAGACGCTAATTTCATTACTGAATAAATTGTAATCAGAACGAGTTCTCATTAAGGAACAGTTATAATGTTTCCTGTTGTATGATGACAGCATGTTTGTCTGTTTTTTTTAGGCGACTCAACACCTTAAATAAATGTGCCTCTTTGAAACTTGATGTGAACATCCCAAAGAAGAAAGTAAGTGTGTCCACTGGCATTGTCACTGTAAAAAAAAAAAAAAATTTGTAAAGCTTTAACTCTGTTTATATGTCCATGGCTAGAGTTAAATGTTATTTTACTGACTTACCATGTTTCTCCTGTGCTTTTTAGTTTTAATCTACCAACATTGTTCTATCTGGCAGGTTATTTTTTGAAGGCATATCTTGAGCACTTTGTGTTACATCACCATTGCCTGATTGTGTAACGTTATTACGACTAGTCCCTGCAGGCCACACTCATTGTGCTCTCTGGTAACAGTGATACGCTGCATGTGACACTATACATGACATCCTAACTTGCCTTCATCTCGTAAATAAGTTACCGACTGATAATACAAAGGAAAAATTGCACCCTTACTGTTTTCTGTCAAGTATGAAAAGCAGTGCATCCTCATGAATATATGATCTCTGTTCTTCCAGTTGCTAACTTACGGAATATATGATTTTATGTTGTTTTATACCATCCATAAGAGCGAAGATTCTGATGAGGAAGACCTCTTTGCCATTAGTGACAAATGGACTTTTGAATGGAGCAGCCGGCGCTGGTCCAGGCTGCGAGACATTGACTGTCTTCTGGGACACCAAGGACAGGATCTGTCAGCTAAGGATAGTCTGCCTCTTAGAACCACAACCAGTAGTGAAAGTGTGCTAACCGACCTCAGCGAGCCAGAAGTATCCTCTGTACATAGTGAGAGCAGCGGAGGCAGTGGGCCTCGAGGACT
The DNA here is from genome assembly GCA_024372805.1 of Oostethus manadensis. Lineage (NCBI taxonomy): Eukaryota > Metazoa > Chordata > Actinopteri > Syngnathiformes > Syngnathidae > Oostethus > Oostethus manadensis. Next base: position 997,772 of record QODF01000102.1, read on the forward strand.
CAGCACAGAAGACTCTGACTGCTCCAACCGCACCTGCTCCGATTCTTTAGCCATGCCAGACTCTACTTTGCTGAAAATGTCTCACATCAACAAAGACATTGGTCATTATGGCTCCCTGTCTAATAAGCATGGCAAGACAAGTCGCACCCGTGCCAAAGACTTCTTAAAACGCATGGAGACATTACGCTCTAGGGGATCGCTTGCAAGAGGTCGTAAGACGTTGGTCATCAGTTCTCCAGTGCTGCAGCAGGAAGCCTACGCTCTAAAAAGTCTGCCGTGTGTTGAGATCATAAACGGAGACAGAGGAGCTTCAGTACCACCGTCCCACAAGCTTCCGTCCCAGTCTAGCAGTGAAGGTAGCAGTCATTCTTGTGGAAGCGCTAGCAGCACACCCAGCCTTAAAGAGCGCAAGCCATACCGAACTGACCACAAGCGCAGCGGCATGTATCTAGAAGACGTAGATATCTTCTCAGGCAACCAAATGAACAAAGTTGCAGAACAAAATCGCAAAAATGAGTTTTGCTCCTATGAGGACCTAGTGGTTCATATCCCTAATGACCATAAACCAGGGACCTTCCCCAAAGCACTGTCCATAGAAAGCCTATCACCAACAAATGGGGCGTCGATAAACTGGCACACAGGTAGCATGCACCTGGACTCTGGACTGATAACATGCAGGCAGGAAGCCAGGCCTGTCACACAGTGCTGTTCCAGAGGAAGCCGCATCAGTGTGTATGACAATGTTCCTGGCTCCCATTTGTATGCCAGTACAGGAGATCTAATAGACTTGGAGAAAGAAGACCTTTTTCCTCACCTAGATGACATCTTGATGCACGTCAATGGTCTGCAGCAGATAGTGGACCACTGGTCTAAAAATGTATTGCCAGGAGGGGAAGGGCTGTTGAAGGTGGACGGAGAAAGGGAAGGTACCGTTGGTATTCAGTCTTTAAGTCAGATCACGTTGGACTTTGAAGGGGATTCTGTGATGGAAAGCCAGACTACACCTAGCGCTGGAGATGGAGTATCTCTTTCAGACATTGAAGCAACAAGGCTCAGGGAAAGGAGAGACTCAGGAGTAGGGGCTTCGCTTACAAGACCCAACAGGTAAGAAATCCTCAAAATGACTGAACTGTGGTCTTTATTACTAGCAGTTCTCTATGCAGAAAAGTAAATATTAGTATTATGAATTTTTTGTCTTATTATTGTGCTAGGTTACGATGGCCCAGCTTTCAGATATCCAATCGCCTAAGCCACTCGGTGGCATCACTGCAGATAACCAACCAATCCGCAGGCCAGCTGAGTTTGTTACAGAAGTTCTCTCTGCTCCGTCTTACAGCCATCATGGAAAAGTACTCCTTGTCAAACAAGCATGGCTGGACCTGGTCAGCATCTTTTAAACACTGTACAGTGGTGGGAATAATTATTTGATCATTTTGTAATTAATCCCAAATTGATGTTGTAGGTTTATTTGAACAAAATAACAACAAAAAAATGCAGAAATAAAAACATTCAATAACTTATATATCCGTTTCTATTTGATCCCCATTCATAATTTTTCTCCCCAGGCAAGACATGAATTATTGGCAAGGAAAAATGTCAGACCTTTCTTGCAGGGTAGCACACCTCTCACAAGGTGTTGAGGTCCTCTTCTTTTTACTGATATAAAAAAAACCTAAATGTTAAAAGGTTTTGTGGATGTTACTTGACAACTCACCTCTATCCATTACAGGATTAAGATATGGAGACTGGTGAGCCTCAGTCCAAGATCCTAATGTGTTTTTATTCTTGATCCACAACTTTGTTGCCTTGGCCATATCTCTTTGTAAAAGGGCTAAACAAAATCATCACATAATTAAATAGTTATTTCCCCCACTGGATATGTGACAATATTTTGTGTTGATTTGTGTAATGGTTAAATATGCTCTATTAGGGCAGTACCAAAGTTTATGAAGAGAATGAAGGTGCCAGACTACAAGGATAAGAATGTATTTGGAGTACCCCTCATAGTGCATGTGCAACGTTCTGGACAACCACTGCCCTTTGGCCTGCAGCAGGCCCTGCGGTACCTGAGGAGCCAGTGCCTTGACCAGGTCAGCTAGAGTGCACACACTCAGGTTGCATGAGTCTCACAAGTGATGTAACAAGTGGTTGGGTATATCTGACACACAAAATGGGGGTGTATGGTTTCCCTTCACAATGACACACGTTGTTGTAAGGCTACAAAAGACGACAATGCGAACAATGACAGCGTGACACCTCGCTGTCACGTAATGCTGTCTACCATCTTGTTGACAACATGTTTGTTTTGCTTCTAGGTGGGTCTGTTTCGTAAATCAGGGGTGAAGTCTAGGATTCAAGCGCTGAGGCAGTTGAATGAGAGATCCCCAGACAATGTGAACTATGACGATCAGTCCGCTTATGATGTGGCAGACATGGTAAAGCAGTTCTTTAGGGATTTACCCGAGCCGCTGCTCACCAGCAAGCTAGGGGAGACCTTCCTTCATATCTACCAATGTGAGAACATTACTCTAAGCCTTCACATTCTGGCATTTACGACAAGTAAATAAAAAAAAAAAACATTCTCTCTTACATGCAGATGTACCGAAGGACCAAAGGTTGCAGGCTGTCCAGGCAGCCATCATGCTCATGTCGGATGAAAACCGAGAGGTGCTGCAGACGCTGCTTTGCTTTCTGAGCGATGTGACGTCCTCTGTGGAGGAAAACCAGATGACACCAATGAACATTGCAGTGTGTCTCGCACCCTCCCTTTTCCATCTCAACATACTCAAGAGAGACAATCTTTCACCGAGGTAAATCTTCACCAGAAGCCTTGAGCGTCACTATTCTGCTTCAGAAAATCATGGACAAAATATATATGCATCCCATATAATGAGATATTTCAAAAAAAACGTTTAAGAATTTACCAAACCCTTAGCGGTGTATTAGATCACTCTTTCTAGGTTGGTTTGTAAAGGATGGGGCCTTCTTTTTAAAGCTCAGTGTTTTACACGCTGTGTACAAACAAAGCAAAGCTCTCTAATTTAGCGTGATGAAATTGTTGCCTAAAGGATCAAAAAGGCTTCCTGCAGAGTGGAGGGAGGGTTTTTATTCTACACTGCATCGAGATGTTGTCCTTGGTGCGCTGGATTAATAGGTTTTCTGTCCCTTGTAACTCTCAGGGCGATGCAAAAGAAATACGCCAGTGGCAGACCAGACCAGAAGGACCTGAATGAGAACTTAGCAGCAACACAGGGTCTCGCTCATATGATCATGGAGTGTAATCGTCTCTTTGAGGTACAAAAAAACCCAACATTTTGAAGTTTGGACACAAAATCAAGACACTTCTGAGTCTGAACGCCTGCTTTTACAAACCCATTAGATACCCCATGAAATGGTTACGCAGTCGCGCAATTCATACGTGGAAGCCGACCTGCAAGCGCCGACTTTCAACGAGCTCTTCAAGCAGCTTGAGGACGACGGTGGAATGTATGTCAATCACATGGAGGGCAGGCTTCAAAACCTGCTCAAAGAGGCTCGGGAAAAGTCCAAATACTGGGTGTCCTGCAGCAGCTCTGATAACACTGAGCTGTATTATAAAAAGGTTGGTGTCCATCGCTTAATAGGTGAGCTCAGTGGTTCCCAACCTGTTTGACCAGACGGACTGTTGAAGAGCTGCATTCCAGACCAGTTGTCGTCTATTGGTGCATAAAACAACAAAAAGCTAAATTAAAAATGTGCACAAAACAAACAATCAATGCTGACTATCCACACGGAACGTTTAGAGGTCATTTATCGTTTCAGCCTCATCCACACGGGAACGCCATTCAATATTTTTTTAAATTCCAGAGTGGGAAAATCTGAAAACACCGGCTTGCCGTTTCTGTATGGACTAGCAGATGCGCTACAATGTAAAAAACAATGACGTCACCACCCCTTCGCAGTCACATGACCAGAAGCGAGCTTTGACGACAAGCCAACATAATATCTGAATATTTTGAAAGACATGACTCACCTGAGTCGACAATCTCCAGATATTGTGTTGTCTTATATGCCATCACGACTCCCAGAAGTAATTCCACTTCTCGCAAGTGTTGATGAGCCTTGGAAATCGGATGATGTCACACTTAACGTGCGTTCTTCTTCTATGGTTTGGAGTGTCACATGGTTCCGTCTGCGTGTCTGTTCACAGCGCCACACACAGGTGTGCCTTCTGTATTACATTGTTTTCACTCAGTGATCCGTTCCCGTCTGGATGCAGCTACATACTAATCCGGCATAGTATGGACATGCCTTGTTTTCAACCAAACAAAAAAAAACCAAGAACGTTAGACTGAACGTATGTTTTCCAGAGAGATGATACGCGTGAGTGACAGCTGTGTTGTTGTTTAACAGGTGTCAGTGGTAGTAATCTCACGTGCCCTAATGTAGTTCTGGATAGTTAGGACTATGAATTTCTTCCCACACACTACACACAGGGAATTAGGCACTATTAGCAGGCCTTGAAGCATCAAAACTATATTTTAAGTAGCTGCTGCCATAAATCTGGGTACATTTTGCTGTCTTCTCACCCTGTTATCTTGATTGCCCAGCAAAGTCCCAGTAAGAACGCCTCTTTATTTACATGCTGGCCAGTAGTGACTGTGTGTGCGCGCCCATGGACCGATATGGGCCTTGGCCTGGTGGTTGGAGACCGCTGGTGTATATTATTCATCATAACAATAATGTAAGGCATAGGTGCAAATTTTCAACCCTGTTCCCGTCAGACTAGCCCAGGGCAGCTGTGGTTACAGATGTAGTGTACCACCACCGTGTGACTGAAGCGTGTATGAATAATGGGTTCACTTCATTGTGAAGTGCTTTGGTTGCTTTTAAAAGTGGTATAAATGCTAATCCATTATTATTATTATTAATATTTTGTCCAGGTGGGAGACGGGAACCCGCTGAGACGCTGGCGGGTATCTGTGGAGGTAGAAGCCCCGCCATCTGTTGTGTTGAACCGTGTGCTGCGTGAACGCCATCTCTGGGATGTTGACTTGCTGCAATGGAAAGTGTGCGAGACAGTAGACAAGCAGACGGAGGTGTTTCAGTACGTCCTCAATAGGATGCCACCTCACCCCAGCAGAGACTTTGTGGTTCTCAGGTACGAGTTATGACACAAAGTGCATTTTAACATTTGAATTGGTTGTTTACCCAGACAGATTACATGCAGGGGAATATTATAATTTATTAGGAGAAAAAAAATCATAATTTTAAGAGAAACATTGCAATAGTAAAGACCGTTAAAGTACTTTTTAAAACAGTTGTAATATTAGAATGGTTGGGTAAAAGTTATAAATTAACAATAAAGTAAAAATATCATGAGAATAAGGACATCATATTAAAAAGCTGAAATGTTTGTTAAATTAAATAAAAAGAACCAAAATGTAAGTGCAAGGAGAAAAAGTTCTAAAGTAATGTGCTTTGTCACTGATAACACAAATCTGAGATACAGGCTGTTTTTTTCTTTAAATATAAAAATTGTCATATCATTGGTTTAGAAAATGTAAACATGGCCTCCGCATCCTTGGATTTTTCCGTATGTGGCCATCGGTGGGAAAAGACAGACTAAATGTGCTGTATGTACAGGCAAACCTCAATTTTCAAACACCACAGTTTTTGATGAAAATTTTCAACAGAATGTTGTCTGTTTGTACACTGTCTTTCATCATACATTATTGCGCACAACAAGCTTGTTTGCCCTGTATGCTCCATGGAATTGATTGCCCAACCAGAGCACCTGATGCGTTGCTAACTCACTGTCCGTACAATTTTTTATTGTCAAGCTGCAAAATAATCTGACATGGGGCCAAAGGAAATTGCAAGCGACAGAGTTATTCATTTCATTTGTCTTTTATAATTCGTCATTGATCCTTGTATGCAAATCCTACAAATTTTTTCTGTAAAATGTATTGGTAATATTTTTATTATTATTATTTTCTATGGGAAAAATGGCTTCGGTTTTTGTATGTTTCATTTTTTTTACTGACCTATTACAACGAATAAGTAATGAAAACTGATGCACCACGGTATAATAATAATAATAATAATATTGTTATGTATTGTAGATGTGTAATATTTTATTCTTGCTAAAAAAAAGTCATACATTCTTTCCAAAGGTCCTGGAGGGCAGATTTGCCCAAAGGTGCATGTTCCCTGGTTTCTGTCTCAATGGAGCACGAGGATTGTCCTCCTATTGGAGCGGTACGAGCTATTGTCCTGGAGTCCAATTACCTGCTTGAGCCCTGCGGCTCAGGAAAGTCCAGACTAACTCACATTTGCAGAGTGGATTTGAAGTAAGTGCGACTGAAAGAAAAAAAAAAACCAATACATTTGTCAGTAGCAAGTTCAAGTTCAACTTTTTTTTTTGTCTCCAAGACTATTCGGAAACGCACAGCTCAAGTAGAATTTCTAAGAGTGTGTGCATGTAATGTGTATAGGATTGGGCCTAATATGCTGCTTCTATTTCAGGGGAAGGACTCCTGAATGGTACAACAAAGCCTTTGGCCATCTTTGTGCTGCAGAAGCTGCTCGGATCCGCAACTCTTTTCAGCCGCTCATAACAGATGGTCCTGAGACCAAAATCTGAAACTGTGAACCTTTCTGGTCATTGTGAAGACAAAGATAGGACCCCTAAAACTAAGGCACAGTTTAATGTATTATGTTTTTTTTATTATATATAATGTTGAGCTCCTCTGCATTTGCACAATAACAAACGAGGACATCTTATAGGTGCATATTTACTCCTTGGGAAATTAATCATCCTGCCAATGTTGAATTGCAGTTTAATTTACTTTGATATCAGAAAAACCTCCATAGTATAAACTGTGTATATAATACGTTACTGTTGTAATATACAATGTCTAGGACATTCAAGCTCTTATATGCTTCTGGGAAGCATGCGCATATTAATAATTTCAGATTAAAATCTATATTATTATTATTACAAGGTACATGCCAGTGTCCTGTGTATGTGTACATACTGTTTATGTGTGAATATATTGTACATGTAAACGACGTGTATATTGGATATTTGTGAAGGGATTAATAGTACCGTAGTATTGTACATTTCCTATATATTGATTCACCTTCCTGTCAGTCTGCTTGTAATGCAAACATGTAAACTGGTTTTACTTCAGTATTGCTATTGGAATTAATGTAATTTTTTCTTCAACTTTGACCTCCTACGGTTGTGAATGACTTAAGGTTTGACTTGATCATGCCTGCTTTTAGGGTACTTGATGACAAAAGACATGTTTGTTTTTAAATAAAACTGTCAGACACATAACACAAGTATTTTTCACTGAATCTCATGTTCGTGTAGTTAAATATCGGCAATTCCTATGTAGACTACTATAATTATGCATATTTTAAAATATTTCCATGATATCTCTATATAGTATACAGTATCGTGCATGCATGTGTGTGTTCTATAATCTGTAGTTTATGTTAACAGGCAAAGTGGTCATTTACAACCTTATTACTGGCGCTTGTCTGATTGGGAAGAGAGGGACCTCTACTGGTCACATGGGAGTAACACGTGCTAATTTGTCTTAATTTGTCCAGAATGATGGTATATTATTATAAAAACATTATCTGCCACTAAATCCATTTTCATATCATAATGAAAAGAACACATATAGCATATGAGCATTTAAGAAATGGTCATTTACTTGGCAAAAATATAAAATATTACCTTAAGTTACAATAACATAAATGAGAACACTGACACTTTGCCTCATCAAGGATGATGATTTCAAAGAGTATAGTATAATTGTTCAAATGTACTTTACAGTTTCATGATATTTTCAGTAATGTAGAACTATTAAAGCTGCACTATGGTTGATAACATAGAATTGCTGCATAAAAACCAAGCCTACAACATTTCTGACTCCATTCCAAAGATGTGTTGACATGGATCATCTTAATGAGGTCATGTCTTGCAGTCAGTCACAGTGATGGACAGGAATATTATCAAGCTGTCCGACTTCATTGTACACGGTGACGACTGGGCTTTGCTGCACAAATACTCACTGATAAATGCTATGAACGAAATAAAGGCTGTTGCTGTTTGTCTTTAATTGTAATGAGAAAAGAGAAAAGATGAATTAATTTGATCATTTCAGGTGTAATACTATGGTCAAGGAATGGATAAGTTAAGTAGGTGCATGCAAAACGGATATGTAGGAATTTATTGACACAGAAAAGGCTAATCATCAGCATATTAGTGTCTTTTTCCCTGTGGATGATCATCCTTGTAATAGCATTTAAGCAAAATGGAACAGATGATAGTTTTAATGCTTTTAACCTTGAATTCATTAGTCAGTACCTTCAGTCCACCCTTACAAATTTAATTAACCTTAACTGCCATTAAATATCTTGACAAAAAAAGACAACTCGGGCTTCATTTCAGGCTTTGGTTATCAAGGTTTCATTTGTTTGAAATGAAATTGTGTCTAATTAACTTGGTGCTTCCAGGGACTTAATTTAATTTTATGGCTGTGCTCCTAAGGAATGACAGTGTCTGGGTAAAATCGTGAACGAAACAGCTTTTTGAAGCGACTCTTCCAACTTTACTGAGAACTGGATCGGCTCTGTTTGTTGTTTTTTTCTGTCAAAGTTGACTGGTCAACTACATAATACTATACAAATAATATATATTTTTTTACATTAAACCGCCTCGGTTATAATGACCCAGGGTGAAGGGTAAAGTATGGGCCGTTAGACCGGGACAGCCATCACTGTCTAGGTTTGATATTCTATCCAGTCAAACAGTAAGAGCCCCAGCCCCAGCCATCCAAATACTTTGTGTTATGTTGCAATCATTTCCTATGTGAAATGCTAAGAATTAGCAGTAAGATAGTCAAACAAAACGAACTTACCTTCTTTTCTTGTACTTTTCGTCAAATTTCATCAGTGTTTTCATCGCGTTTTAAAGCTTCAAACTGTATTTTTTTTTAGCAAATATGCGTTGAGCGGTTAAACAGGTAAGCCGGAAATAGGAAGTACTGCTAGGACCCAAACCGGAAGTCACGTGACGCCACACCCATAGTGGTCATTAGCGTCTGCTTGGTGTCCAAGATGACCTTCACCGCAGGTGTGTGTGAAAATGAGCGTTTTCCAACATTGTTATTTACAAAGTTTAAAATGTCATGATCATTCTACTTTCAAGCTACTAAAGCAAAAATATTGACATAATAGGTGCCTAATTCTTAAGTGAACGCCTGAAGCACAGACACTTCAATGTAGCAGCCGACAGGGGGCGCTGAAAACAACACCGACCCACCGAGTGACATCCAGCCGAGAGGAATGGAGCACGGTGTGGGTTAGATCACCGCCTGGCACCGGCAGCACACTCTGGAACCACCAGGGCTCTCCAGCGGGTGGGCGTGATTTGACAGACCCGGATTGTGGTCGTTTCCCCCGGGCTTTCACCCATCTCCTCTCCTCGTCTCTCGGTACTCTCTGGAGCTCCTCCACTACGTCGGGAGATTGTCTGACAACCAGCCCCGGACAGTCGCTCAGCTCAGGTGGACGCCACGAGCGAAGCCAGGCACCGTAGGTGAGGTGACCATGCCGGGCTCGGCGCCCGTCACATACGGATCACCTCCGCCAGGTCACGAGCACCACACGGCCCCAGGCGCAGCTCCGGGCGGGGAGACAGCAGCGATGTCCGGCGCAGGTTCACTAGTGCTCCCGGCTGGCATCATCGACCCGTCTGTGCCAATTCGTGACATTAAAACGAAATTTCTCGTTCTTACTGGACTAATTGAAGCTGGAGAGGTTAGCAACCGGGATATAGTTGAAACTGTCCTCAATTTGGTAAGTCAACTCATTTTTTCTGCGTTCTACATGAAATGATGTTCGTGCTGTGTTAACTTATTGCAAAACACGCTCATCCATTTATATTAAATGTGCCAAGAAAAGGAGAGTGCATATTCAAAAAAAAAAAAAATCACACGCACAGCGGATAACAAGATAAGATACTTTGCAACTTTAACACAACTTTCTGTTTTCTGGCAAATGAACTATTTTGCCACACTATGGCCACAATTGTTTAACCCATATGTAAACTGTTAATGCAGCTGCTGTGTGTGACCAGCTCAAGATGATATAATATCTTAAACCAACTATAAGAACACTTCCACCGGCTAGAATATACCAATAGTGGTTTATACTGTAGAAATAATACGACTTGTAACTCATGACTGTATGATATTCATGTACAGTACATGTCCATAGCACACACGCACACCCACGCACACATGCAAGCTCAAACGCAGTCTAGAGAAGTGATCAACAATGTCCACTCATTCTGTTGTTACAAAAGGCTATGCATGCAATGATAGTTCATGCTAGTAGCTAAACTTTGTCAAATAACTATCCTAAGTAACTTTTCACAGCCGCATGTATTTAATATTATGACATATTAAAAAACTCATGACTTATTTTTAAATAAGTAGGCTACAATTTTGAAACAGAGAGGGTTCTGGAGGTGTAAGATATCTCCTGGCAGGTTTTCTGTTTGGTGGATTTCTCTTGGCGATTAACAAAGTATCTATCTATCCATCTAGCTGTCTATTTAAGTATTAAGATTGATGACGAGCTGTGGTAAGATGCTCTTTATGCAGCAACATCGAAAGAAATCTGTACAATGCAACTGGTCGTGGTGTATGGAGCATATCCCACCTGACTTTGGGCAAGAGTTGGGGTAGACCCTGGACTGGTCGTCAGCCAATCATTGGGCACATATATAGACACTTATTCACAATTTATAGTCACAATTAACATAACGTGCATATTTTGCAATGTGGGTCGAAACTGGAGTACTCGGAGAGAACCCCTGAAGAACATGCAAACTCCACACAGATATTCGAACTCAGCGGATATTCCTGGTTTAAACTTCCTAAAAGTGTGGCAAACATGCTAACCCACTAAACGTTATCATAATAAATAATTATGAAAACCACTTAACGCACACAAATTAATTAAATACGAAGTTTATTACTGAACCAAATGGACATATGAGCACATTAACATTTGTGAACAAGGACAAGGTGAAGGAAAGAATAGGAAAAGGTCTGTCTGTGCAGCGTCAGAAAGTAAAGTCAGAAAGTAAAATCTCAGTCTGCCTCACACACGGCGTGTTCAAGTTCTGCCGAACAAAGTCGCCGCAATGCTCAAAGAAGACACATTATCCGTAAAAAGAAAATTATACTTACACGCGCAAAATTGGGGGCTTTCGAGCAGCGTCGGTGCATCCAGTCAACAAACAAAAGACAAGCTCATACATCTCAGAAAAAGCACTAATTAGTCACACCACCACTTAAGTAGACAAACTCTCATTTAGCACACAGTAGAAATGATCTTGAAAAAAACAAAACACCTTCAATGCACAGCGTCATCATGAAACCTACTTACAGTACACAGAACAAAGAACAGCCTCATGCTGTGGTTGTTCACATGAGGCGTTTGAGTGCATTACTTAAATCTCAGTGTTCCGCACTAATGTAGTCAAGCTATTGTTAATTTTTCTGCACGTACCTCCTTTGGCAATCTGTGTACCCCAAGGGGTACGCCTACCCCACTTTGGGAACCTAGAAACTAATGAATGGTTGTGTTGCTCAGGGTAAAAGCAGGAATAAGGCTGGATGTAATGCTTGCAGCATGTTAGCGTCCTCTACGCAGTCGCCTATCCATGACATATAGCACCTTTAGCATCTTCAAACAGTAATATTGTTTTCAGCTAAAAACAATTAAAATTTTTATTTAGAGTCCTAGGTACTCTCGCTAGGCAACTTCATGGCCAAAGATGCCTCATGGGCTACATTCACATTGCAGGACACGATTCCTAATTTAGTTTTTTTTGCTTAAAATCAGATTTTTTAATGTGATCATTCCCATTACCAAACCAATGCGACTTGTTATGTGAACGCAAAGCGTCTGGAAGATGACATGCATGCGCAAAAGCATAACATCACTCGCATTTCTGTGTGTTTACTGTCAAGAGCGGCGTGAGCCGAGGTTTGGATCCCAATTGCAGAGACGAGTCAAGTAGGGAATAAGCAAACATATTTTAATACAAAAAGTGTCCTCAGCAAGGGAAACAGCACAATGTAACAAAAAAGTACAAAATAAAAGTGAGTCAGAAACTAAGAAGAGGCTAAGCCACACTAAAAAGGAAAAAAACACAAAACGCTGCTAGGAAAAAGGTCAGGCTGGAGAAAAAACACTTAACAGTAAACTAAGGGAGCTGCTGAAAAAAGCCAAGCAGAGATAGTACTCACAAAAAATCCAGATGATATGGTGACCAGAAACACTACACAGTGAAGCCATGGAACGCTATGCAGGGGAACACGAGAAGGCAAGGTAGTCCGAGGAATGATCTGGCAAAGACTGGTTACTGCTGCCATGCTAAAAATGCCAGACTGGTGATGGGCAACAGGTGTGTGTTCCTCTGCAGGGCAGGGCAGCGATGACACAGAACATGACAGTACCCTCTCCTCTTATAAGACTCCCCCTGGTGGCATACCTTGTTTCTTGGAATGGAGAGAGTGGAAGTCATGAATAAGAAAAGGATCGAGGATACTGGAGTGGGATACCCGGGAGTGCTCCTAAGGACTGTATCCCTCCCAGTCCACCGAATATTGAACCCCCTACCACTTTTTCTGGAGTCCAAGATAGCCATCACCGTATATGCTGGCTGACAATCGATCATGCGTGGTGGGGCAAAGGCTCAGCAGGCGGGCACAACGGGCTTGAGGATACTGGCTTGAGACTGGACAAATGGAAGACCGGGTGCACCTTGAGTAAAGGCGGAGCTTGAGCTCGACTGAGGAAGCGCCGATGACCGAGTCGATGTTGTAGGGTTCCACAAACCTTGGTGTCAGCTTTCTACAGGTGCCTGCCAGCCGCTACCAGGTCTTGATTGGCCCACTCTCTCTGGCCGTTGGTCTGGGGGTGGTACCTGGAAGACAGGCTTGCTGATGCTCCTAATGCGTCCTCCAGACGAGACGAATTTCGGTCGACATAGAGGGCCACCAAAGCCTGAGTCATCAGAAACTGGGTCCGTTTGATTCCAGGATGGCAGGCAAGTTTGGAGGAGTGTCCCCATTGAAGCACTTCTGATCGCAATCCCACGGGCACAAACAGCTTGCCCTCTGGTATTTCCACTCCCTCGGTGGCCTCCGACACCCTTCTCAACACCTCCCACTGGAGAGCCCTCAAAACCCTGGTTACAAGTATGATGGTCTCTGGGGCTCCATCCATTTCCGCGGGGCCGAAAACTCTGGACAGTTCATCGGGCTTGACGTTACGGGAACTAGGTCTGTATGTGATAGAGAAGTTGAATCTTGTCAAAAATAGGGACCAGCGTGAGTTTGCTTTGCGTGAGTTCAGTCTTTAAGCCGTCCTAATGTAAGCGAGGTTCTTATGGTCCGTTACCACCACAAAGGGAAGAGCTGCGCCCTCTAGCCAATGCCTCCACTTCCGCAGCGCGCGAATGATGGCCAGCAGCCTTCTGTTACAGCAGCTGGTGTTAGTGATACCGATTCAATGCTATGTGCAAATTCCCCCAATGTGTCTGGTAAATTTTACTAGTACTGTACAGAATTCCGAATGATAGCAAAATACAAGACATCATACTAATTTGTATTTTAAACCCTGAAGTTAATCAGGGTTCCTGGTGATTTACAATATAACCAAGCTAATATTTAAAATCAGAAAAATCAAAGTACAAAAAGAATCAAAAGAAAGTCAGAATAGACTTGCAGAGCTGGTATCGTAAATATTGACATTTCGGCATCTACCTGGACATCACTAGCATGCTTTTCCTAACGCGTTTGTGGAAATTTCAAGGATTTTTTCCAAAAGGAGTTATTTTCTCAAGCAATTGATTCCGTGTAGAAGATCATGAAGTAAGAAGGCACAAATGTTGGTATGGAAATTTGTAGACAACTTGTTGCCACGTCCGTTCCAAGGTGCGTGTAGGTGGATGGTTGAGACATCGCTGAGAGCTGTTTCACTAACACCTTATAAAAATAATTTTTAGATTTGAAGAACTTTTCGATGAGTGCCTTTATTCAAGTCTTGCACGATAAACCCCGCCTTTCCATGACTGCATACATAGGTGAGAACCTTTTTAAAGTCTTGGTAAGCACAGTAATACACGCCTTTTGATGGCATACTGTATACAGTATTTCGGATATATGCGACCTGAGAGTTCATACTGCCGTCGCATCGCATACATATTTCATTTATATCCACATACGAATGAGGCATGAGTCTGTGGAAATCTGGGAAAACCAGATACTGGTCACATATGAGCAAAGAAATCGGACTTGCCCAGCAGTGTGAATATAGCCATGGTTTTCCATTTAAAAACACATTTTAAAGGAATCTCCCTGCCTCCCTCCCTTCCTTCAGTATAAATCCGTGCCTTCTGCAATATCAGCATTTTATTTTACAGTGAAGTAGTGATATTTGACATTTTTACTGTATTCTACCACAGCCAGTCAATGCCAAAAGGGTTAAGCAGAAACAATAAATTAGGAACACGAGGCTTTAAAAAACAACTCTGACTCTGAAATGAGTCTGTAGGATGGCAACTTATAACAGCTTCCTACAACAGCACTCTTTCACAGTAGTGGATGGCTATGTTTCCTTTGCGCTTAATCACGTGGCAAAGTTGTTGTTTTGAGCTGCTTCTACGAGATTAAAAGACTGAGTGATATGGAAGAGGCCAAACAAAACAAACTAATGTTTTATTGGATCGACATGACCTTCTAATGGTAGCACTCATTTGGCTGTGGTATTGTTCAGACCCAACTTTGTGTTCCCTTGCAAATTGAGGCCTTTGCGCAATCGATTCATATTGTTTTTTGTAAGACACCAATCCCTTTTGGAAATGTTTAGTTTCACTATTAACACACAGCTTTTACTTTTTATAACGCTGATTGTTTTCAGCTCTATCCTTCCTCTTTTGATAATGTGCTTGGAAGTTATTTAGCTTGATTATTTGGCAGAGGCATAATGTGGATGTTTCAAGATAATCTTCTCAGTGCAGCAATTAGACTTAAATAACATGTTACCAGGAGGGACTTTTCTAATGCAAGCAATTTAAATTTGCTGTTTTTCAGAGGTCTGCTTTGAGCACAAAGCAACGTCCTCTTTGCGCTCATCAGATGTGGTGTATTTTACATGAAACCGCACCAGCACTAACTCACTCCTTTGCCAATGTTAGTTTGCTCATTGTGGATTGTCAAGATGAAAGATTCAGAAATCTTCTGGCAGGCCCTCATCTGGTGTTTGAATTTTTCAATTTGCTTGCTTTTGCTTCACTGTGTACATTTATACACCAAAGTTGTTTCTTGCTTCTCATATTTCTTGTGCATGGTTTCCTTTCAGCATTAGATAATCAAGTATAATGCATAAAGCCTCATAGCTTCAAAGGTATGTTCAATTGACAAGGGCTTGTTGAACCAAGGTAGCATGCCTATAATTTATATTCACTTGACTTAATTGAAAACTCCCATTTACATTACTGTAGGCGCATAAAAATTCACAGCATACATACATAGCAGGTCTGTCACAATAACACATTTTGCTGGGTGATAGTTTACCTACAAATAATTGTCATTAACGGATATTACTGACAACACTTTTTGACACCTTATTTTAATTCATAATATGGCATAATAATCCGAGCACATCATATCAAAAGCAAAAAGATTTAATTTCTCAAGAGTATTTGACGTGATTGGAATGTCAAAAACTTTTAAATAAAATAACACACCTTGACCCAGGTGAGGATAGGTGGCAGAGAAAATGGATGGATGGAAAATAAACATTATAAATTAAAAATCCATCCATTTTCTTCCGCTTATCCGAGGTCGGGTCGCGGGGCAGCAGCCTAAGCAGGGAAGCCCAGACGTCCCTCTCCTCTGCCACTTTGTCCAGCTCTTCCCGGCGGATGTCGAGGCATTCCCAGTTCCGCGCCGAGTCACTCCCGGATGACAGGGCTTCTCACCCTATCTCTAAGGGAGAGAACTCATTTCGGCCGCTTGTCCCCGTGATCTTGTCCTTTCGGTCACTACCCAAAGCTTTCTCTTCACCACGACAGACCGGTGCACAGTCTGAATCACTGCAGACGCCGCACCAATCCGCCTTTCAATCTCGCGTTCCATCCTTGGCTCACTCATGAACAAGACCCCGAGGTATTTAAACTCCTCCACTTGAGGCAGGACCTCATCCCCAACCCGGAGATGACATTAATTAAACAAACAAACAAAAAAAGACAAACCACACACCAATGAAAATAAAATAGACTCTCATGCCCTGTCCACACATAGGCGGGTATATTATAAAAAGAAAGGTTTTTACCACGTTTTTTAGTCCACAGATATACAGCACTAAAATGAAGGTTTTCAAAACCTCCCGCCAAAGTGTGGATCTGGAGAAAACTCTGGTTATACGTTTGCGTATGGACGTAAATAACCCAAGTTTTGCGTTTCCAAACGTCACTTCCTGCGACAACGTATGTGGTGACGTCACACACCACCACCAGTATTTACATCAGAAACAACATGGATGCCTTTAGAACTGACGATATTTTAATCCTTCCTGCTTGTCAGTCCACAAGAATGAGCCTGGCGCCATGTTTTGTGTTTTGCGGAAGTGACAGGATGATTCTGATTGGATAGAATTTTAGTAACTATATTTCATTTTCTATATTTGTATTTTTTTTACTATATTTAGTAACTATTGCTCCCTACAGTTTTATCATGCTTATGATTGTGGTTCTCGATGCATTTATACGTGAGGATGTTTTTTTTTTTTTTTAAATACGAGGTCGCGTGGACACAAGTTTTTTCATAAGCAGAGAGGGAGAAATATGCGGTTTTAAAAATACCCTGCTACGTGTGGTCTCTGACCAAAAAATTCACTGAAATAAAAATCACAACCATAGCAAAAAACAAAAAAATAGACCCTGTCTCTGTTACGAAAAATAAAAGACTCACTTAAAAGGCAAACCAACTTCAACAAACTGTAATGCCCGGCTTATGATTAAGGAAGATGTAGTCACCGGTGCAATTCCAACTACATATGCAAGATATTCTGTATGACAAGCTTATTTTGTTTACACAGTTAGTAGACACGTGGCAAACAGCGCGTTTATTTTGAATTCCAGTGTGTCCAATGTGTGTTGACATTGTCTGTGTACACCTAAGACAAGCTGATAAATTCCATTTTTATTGGCCAATTATGCAATTCTGTTAACATGGAAATCATAGTGCCCTATTGTGTACGCACTCGCTAGTAGCCTTGCTTCCACGTACTGAGACAAAGAGAGAGAGAGAGAATGGGTCACTCACTATGTTCATTTCAGTTAACGCTGCTATCATCCAGCCTGTGTTAGACGAGGAAAACACACACATGCCTTCACGTGTCAATTTATCCAGCAAAATTATCAACTTCAATCTTTTTATTTTATTTTAAATGAATTAATTGACCGCCCTAGGGCACGTGATGACTCATAATAACACTATCAGTTATGGTGTGCTGTGTGGTTTAATTTGCTGATGAGAAAAATGCTGGCAAATTTCCAAATACTGTAAGCAGTGAACATGATTGGCTCATATTACCTTTTTGTAAAAATTTATTTGAGCATCACAAACTGAATTCAGTTTTGCGCCACTAGTGCTAATTAAAGTGGACTGGCATGAATCATTCTTGTATGGGCAGCCTGTGGTGACAGTTCTAATTAAGGTGTACAATCTGACTCCCACACACATACACTGGTAGTGATTAATGTCTTCTGACTCTATGTTGATTTACCATGGTGTTGCGTTGTAGTGTGCTCATGGAGGTTTGTGGAACCACAAAATTAAGGTCAATTTTCCTCAATGAACCACAGCTCTGGCAGCACTCATGCTATCCCAAAACATGACACTACCTGCATCAAGCTGGCCAGTAGGCAAGACACATTTATCTTGCACCTCACTTGTGTTGTCAGCCATTTAAACAATAATGGCTGTGTGTTTTTTGTGGATAGTAAATACAGTATATTCTTCTCTATAAGCTATACACTGGCTCCTCTAAAGTTGATCCAATTTTCATTTCATTGTCCCTTGACAAGATATGCTGGCCAAAAATGGTTGCTGCTTAAATCAAGGACTGTTGTGGACAATGATCAACAAAACCATTTGACCTTAAAAAACAAAACAACAACATTAACGTATTTTAATTCATCATGCTGGTCAACACCTGATTGAGTTCAAGAATCCAAGTGAGTAACAATCTTGGCTGCAAGATGTGCCATGTAGTGAGGGTCAGAGGTCCAATTGGAACAGGTTTTCTGTCACCTCCCTGCACCGCATCAGAAATAGGACAGCAGTAAAGGTTAATTTCTGTCTGTCATGGTTCGTACTCCATACAACGCTATTATCCGTCTGGTAGGTAACGGCGAGTACATTTCTGGGAGCCAAAAAGATACATGCATGTTCCCATGCAGTCGAGGTGTTTATAATAGCTGTAGTTGTAAGACATACCCCATTAATTATCAGTCCCTTATACACTATCACACAGAACAATCTAGAAAAATTATTGCGTTCACACATAGAGAAATTACTGAAAACATTGTACATAGAGGACAATTTGTCGATATTCAATATTTATCATGTGCCACCAATTTTTAAATTGCTGTACCTGTTCAAACCTGTATCACAATTTTATATAATACTATTCCCTTAAAATGCACTGGTATAATTTCAAGTGTCTGTAACCTTTCCAAGATGGTACTCTTGACTCGTTGTATTCCCCAAAATACCAAAACCATCAGCAATATGGAAAAGCTACCTGGTAAAATATCTCTGTGCTGCATGCATTGATAAGACATCAAGTGCATTTTTGGGGAAAGCTGAGCAAAGGCCAGGGGGGCGGGTCTATTTTCTCTGTGTCAGCAAGGTGTAATTATTCTCTCGCCGTGCTCATCTTTCAACCTGCCAGCGCTGTATTACCCTGGAGATATGTTCATGCTTTATCAGTATCGTAATGACGTAATTATCAAACTTGCATAATTGGCCATGACGCATTAGCAAAAAATGAGTGAAAAACATGACAAGCAAAATACAACAGCAGGCCACAGCAGAGAAGAGCAATATGTGCTTTCATGGCTCTTCATTAGATTTGTCGCTAGTCACTTTTTTGAAAAACAGTATCTAGTGGGGTCTGATTACTCATTACATACTGTATCTCTAAGTTGACAACACTCCTGCTGCGTCTTATTATCTTTGGGAGACCAAGTGCGTTATGTGTTTGATGTAGCTCCAAATTTAATTCTGGAGGTGCAAATCTATTTGTGGCGTGCAACAGATATCATCATCTGATTTGGTTAACTGGCCATAGCCTTTGGGCGTATTATTTTTATTGGAAAAATAGCAAAAACATGAAAAGCAAAACAAATATGCTCACAAATTTAGGGCAGTTAAAAAAAAACACGTTAACAATGGTAAATAATTTTTCATTAATTATGTAAGAAAACCATTAACTCATACACATCATTGCAAGCCATGCGTCTTTGCGACGGCGACAGACAGAAGCACACTGTAATGTCCCCACAGAGTCTGACACTATTTTATAACATTATTCGGCGGCAATGGAAAATAGATTTTCAGACATGTTTGCTGTCTTTTAGCCTGTTTCCAGTTCATTTGGAGTGGTTAGTACAAATATATATAATACTGCCTTTTTTTCAATCGAAGACAGAACAAATTGGCATATTTCAGACAAAGTTGCAAATGGTGATTAATCACAGTTAATTAATTTGGAAACTGATTAATCTGATTACAAATAATCGTTTCATAGCCCTCTTAAAAATACAAATGAACTTTCTTCTGTTGCTTCTATTTGTGTTTTTTAATGTCAAAAGCAAGACACTTTTGAGTGGTTTTATATGGGCCACAGCAGCACCAGCTGCTTGTTGAGGAGAAACATACGTGTGTTTATGTTGTCTCAAAGTGTCAAATAAGATCAGAAAAAGTTTTTTGCTAGTCACTTATGTTAAAAAACGAATCTAGATGTTTGTGAATATTTGCTAAAAGTAACGGAAATTCGCAACACAACACTGCCCCCTTTTGCCATGTGTTTTTTTTTTTTTTCCTGGTAGACCTGGTGCACGTGAGGGGAGTTAAAAAGCATAGCCATCTACTGTACGACGACAAGCTACATTCACAATCGATCCCATTACATTGTGTTCATCAGCAAGGGCACACTGGCAGTGCCGAAGATGAGGCCCACACGTAAATTATTGTATAGGAAACACTGGGTTTGTTTCTCGGTTTGATCACAAACACTAACTCGCCCTCATCCCGAACTAAACATGTCAAAACCAAGGTGAAAATATTTGGAAGGAGTTCTCTCTTACGATGCTTGAATGGAAGCTAGCAAAGTTATCTTAGTTTAGCAAAGCATACTAGTGCGGCTGTGTGTATGCAACTCAGGCTGGAAGAGCGCACATATTGTGTTATGATATGTTATGTTATGGTATGTGTTATACCGCCTTAATATAAGCGTTTTACAATGATTGCATCAGAGGCATGTTTGTTCTCGTACCCAGCAGGTCTTAGCCGTCAAGAAGACATTCTCAACATTATGGTACTTCTTCCCTAAACACAAGCATGGGTGTTACAGTTTATTGAAGATTTTGTAGCATGTGTGCAGAGACTGACATCCCATTAGAAACGTTAGTCAGGCTACCGCCATTTCTCTGTTACTAGGCAACATTGGCCAGTGATGTACTACGTCAATAAATGTAAGGATTTTTGCGTTTCATTAATGGACATTTTATTCACCAACTCCAAAAGCACACATTATATACTGTTAAAAATAAGTGTAAAAGGTTAAAAAATGAAATTTTTGGAAAAAGTAAACACATTTTATACGGCCTTGGTGCCAGCTTTTTGGTTATGTGAAATGCATCTGTCTTTTGTGAGAATTCTTATGAAAAATACAAAACTGAGATCACAGAAGCCTAGTTTCTTTAATTTCTTTCAACATATTTATTCTTAAAAGTATTGTGTCTTGTATCTGGCTCAGCTGTTGACTCAGGAGAGCTTCCTTGATTGATGACCTCACATAAACGCCATTTATTGCCCAGCTTGTGTTCCGGTCAAATTAGTGGGTGTTTGTGGTTTTGTTGTGATAATTCTTCTTGCTCATGGAGACAACATTTGTTCATTTTTCTTGGGGCTGGGTCGGCAGCATTCCTCTTTAGTGACAGTAGGTTTTGGATCAGCGCTGCATCCTTACTTGAGAGATTACTGAGCAAGACCACTCAGTCGAACTCAGCAAATATCAGCAGATGAAAGAACATTCCTTTTAAATGGTTTCCGTATGAAATCAGAGCAATGAGCTAACACTGGGGATAATCAAGTTTCAGGAGTCTTTTATGTTACAGTGCACTAGTAAGTCTTCACATAGATGTTTTTTTATATATAGATATATACAGTGGGTGTGCGGTGCACTATGTACTGTATTTTGCAAGCACTGCAGATTGTGAAGCGTTTCCCGTACAATTATAGCAATTATATTTATTGTCAATGTGGTGCAAAATCAGAGGCCTTTTTGTACATATTCTGAGATTTGAGTAATTAAACTGAATAACCTTATTTTACTTACCTATGTTACAAATGAGCAAGCATGCTGTGCGTTTCACATTACAATTATTCTGTGCCACAGCTCCCTTGTTCACTTTAAGAAGAACGCAGACTGACAAGTCTGTCAATTAACCAAATGCTGCCATCCTTTGCTAAAAAGTTATGTTTGATTAGATGATTAACAATAAATGCAATAAATGTGTGATTGATGCATGCACATCAACATCAGGTTCACTGATGTTAACTAGGATCGGTTTAAAGTCAAGGACATGCATGTTGGACCAGCAAGTGGTTAAAGCTGTTGTTTGTAGTCAACCAAAATCTCAATTCATTTTCTTCTCCTCTCTTTCTTCTTCTCTCCATCGCCCCTCTTCGAATAAGGGGTAAAACCGTGTACGCACGTGTGCTCATTTGTATGGAGATGAGTTGCATCTGTGATCGGGCCAAGTCGTATTGCTCGGTGCGACAGGGTGACATCAACTCACTGTAGCGACACGTCAGCATCGCAGTGCCGATGCAGCAAATGCAGAAATCTGTATAGCAAAAATAAAACCTGTGGCCTGTCCCTGACATTTAATGTGCCAAGTTGGGCACAGACATGGAAATCATTGCATAATAGTCAGCATAAAAGTCAGCACTATTGGGGAAAAAAATGTCAATGCTCTAAATTAAAGACAATTTATTTAGCGGGGGGGTCGCTGATATTGCTGGGTAGGCTGCATGCAGGAAAGAAAACCTCACTTCTCTGGTGTGGCCTAAGACATCTGAGGCCGGTATTACAGGAAGTGACATATTTCTAATTCTCTGTCGTTGCACACGACTTGCTGGGCGATTAATGAAGTGTGCTGTGAATGCAGGTTTCTCTATTACAGTGGACATGTGTTAGCTCTGTTATGAATATGTTTCAATCCACACGTCATTTCTTTTTAAAGATTGCAGGTCGGCCTGTCAGCAGCAAGGCTTGTCAAAGGCTTCCTTTTTATACATGGAGCTGAGAAATACATTCCCAATATGTTTCTATGCGTTGTACAGCTGTAATGATTACATATCCTACTGGTGGTGAAGCTTGAAGGGCTTTGCAGGCACTGGATAGCACCCTGATTAATACCAAAGGATCAGCTTGATGAACATATCCATTTTTCTATGGCTCATTATCCTCCCTTCCACAATTTAATGAGATCGTCTATGAATCAGTCATGTGGACATGCTTACTTTGGGTGTTTTCCATGCAGTTCAATGTTCCAGGTTCCCTTTGAGATGAAGCAAATGTTATCATAACCACTTTAGAGACAATGGTCTCTGATGATCTGTCTTTGCCATGTTAGATGCAGTATAAAAGTGTTGCTGTTAAGAGTGTAAGGGGCAGCTGCATTTGTTTTCCTTCTTTGTTGATTAAGGCACTGCTTCTCGCACAGTGTAGCTGGTCTAGATTTAGCTGCTTTTCGCTGTATTTAGCTCCGGGAATGCATCCAGTCACTTTATGTTTGCATTTGGAGGCCAGATTTTCAGCAATGGCTAAATGCAAAATCTGTGTCTCTGGCTAATGCTATTAGTTGCACTGCTTTGAAAGGAACATCTGGCTGGATAGACTCGCTGTTGCTCCGGTGTCTCCAGATGAGGAGGATTAGCGCTGCGGTGTTCCCTTGAAGATGATTCAGCATGGAATTAGATGGCCTATATGGAACACAGCTCTGGACAGCGTGGAAGTCTTCTCACCGAATGAATAAACAGCGTTATGGCAAGATGAAAAGCCGTGCACAATGCTGAAACCCAGCTTCTTGCCTCCGAGTCATTGTACATGCTTTTGAATCTTATTTGAGTGGAGAGACATCTTCCACTCCAGACGTAGCATTACAATTTGGAACCTCATAAAAATCTTAGTGACCTTATTTTCCACCAATGTTTTTAATGTGCTGCAAGCTCCTCTTTGATTTACCAAAAGCGAGTATTGCAAGTTACTATTTCTAGTACCTTGGCTGGCCATCTGGCGTGCCGTGAGTTTTTCTGGTGGGCTGATCAATAATGGACCAATTGACAGCCAATTTTTATTCATGTATTTATTGCTGTGCCTATCCATGGTAAATATGGCATCTATCTCACGGGCCGGGAACATGCCGCTGCAGACGCAACAAAACAGGCGAGTTGGCCCAGAACAAGCGCAGTGTTACGGCCCCCCTGCTTGGGGACAGAGGTGGCATTTTGTGTAGTGGCGCCATATGCGCATTGCTGCCGTGACATTGTCAAATCAGACCAAGGCTCTATCACAAATAACAGAATGAAATTGCAAAATTCACACGCTGTCTGTCTATGTAGGTGTACTAGAAACAAGAGGAAGCTCGTAATGGGAGCAGAATATTTGTGCTAGTCCATCACTTTTGTCCGCCAAGGTTCCAAGCCGGCTGGTCTGATAGCATATGGGTGGTATAAAACACTGTGGCTGCTGGTTGAGCAGATGTGTCATCACTGCCATTTAAGGATGAATGGCTAAAAATGGCAAAAACAAACACTTTCACTCCTGTAGCTTGAGTAGCGGAGCCAACATTTCAAAGTGCATGAACAGTCAGGAAAAAAATAGCTGTCAACGCTGCTGTCTCTTGCCGTTAGTCTCTTCTGAGCACCATTGTTTTCTTGTGTGTCTCATTGCAACATGATGTGCTCAAAGCAGTGTGGGTGTTGTAAATTTACGCTGGGACAGTTTCACTTGTAAAACCTTCAAACAACTAGCTCCCAATTGGTGAGTAATAAGTGGCTGAAAGCGGGCAGTGGATCTGGAACTGCAGAATGACTCGTGTGCGAGGTCTTCATAAGGACGTTGATTCTCAACTAAAGGGCAAGTGGTGTTGGTTAGTGGCTTAGTGGACTGTATACCCATGTTCCCGCTCTCAGCCGTATGATTGCCATGTGTTAGGAAACGGAGCCAAGTCTCACTCCGGGCATTACAGATTAGTGTGTCTGTTGGACGAGGTCCGCTGTGGTTCTTAGCTGTCCAATTGTACCCTCCTATTTCCCATCACTGTCTGTTTAGAGGCTGACTGGTATTCTGAGCACACTCCAATTGTGCTACTGTTCACTAAGCATAATAGCTGCTCTGTTATCATTCTCGCCTATCCATCCATTTATTATCTGAAGCGCTTATCCTTGTACAGGCTTGCAGCGAGATGGAGCCTGTCACGGCTGACATTGGTAAAAAGGTGGGGTCACCCAGGACACCTAACCAAACAGACCAAATATTTTACACATTCAATATTGGCAAGTCCAAACATCCGCTATTGGCTTCTGAGCTGTGAAGGATATACATCTTGTGGCATCAATCTGCCAGAGAGACATTGTTTCCAAGGAAACAGTTGTAGCACTTTATTTTACACCATATGCTCCCTCTCAAAGTCCATGGCTGACACTGCCTGCAATGTCACAAATAACAGAAAGCATGTGTGTGTTGCTGTACCCAATGCTAGCAAACTATCTCCACCTAAAACAAAGGGAAATACAGATGGTGATGGTCATGGTTTTAGACATGCTCAACAATTTACACTAAAGAACATCACATAAAGTACATTACACTTATACAGTTCAACATGTCCAAAAAGGAAGAAGCAAAGCAGAGCTTATATTGTCCTACCCCTTTACCATGTCTCAGCAATTACTAATAGTTTGTGAACTT
Source organism: Oostethus manadensis (assembly GCA_024372805.1). Taxonomy (NCBI): domain Eukaryota; kingdom Metazoa; phylum Chordata; class Actinopteri; order Syngnathiformes; family Syngnathidae; genus Oostethus; species Oostethus manadensis. The sequence continues at coordinate 1,023,122 of QODF01000102.1, forward strand.
GCTGTAACCATATTCTAATTAGGGAGAGACAACAATATAGAATGTGTAGCAACATTCTCATCCATTCATAGTCCACCTCTCACCTATGCTTTTTCCATTTGAAAGAATCAAATTAAGTGGTCAGAATACGTTTTGGTTGTTGGGAGCATCTGGACCCAGTGCTCCCGCTTGTGATTTATTGCCGCTGAGCAAGAGTTCCACAAAGATCAAATCACAGCCATACCTCCCCCTTGTGCTACAGTGATTGACTATTGTCCCTTGAGAATGAACCTATACTTGCTTTGTTTTTCCAGGAAATTGGACCAATACCTTTTTTCTTTTAAATCACAAATTAAATTTATTCTCCAGCAAAGTTCTGAAATTAATTTGAACCCCTTTAAAGGAAAACATGACAAAACAACGTTGAGTATAATTTATTAAATAGTTATACTTTTATATAGTTATATATATATATATATATATATATATATAAATATATATATAGTTTTATTTTTTTAAATTAATGAAATCATTTTCCTACCCAACACAGAACAGAATATCTCCTAATTTGGACATGTGAAAAGTTAAAGCTGGGTAAATGTGCTTGCACCCTGCAGTTTTGCTTTAGCAGCCTGCAACACCGTCTGGTGGATATGTGTGTGTGTGCGTGGGGGTGTGTGCGTGAGGGTTTGTGTGGGTGTCCATCTGTGTGAATGACAACATTTCTTTGTTGACATTTCCCTCAGTGTGCTGCATTCTGGTTGTGATGCTGTGCTGATTGAGGCTGACAGTTTGTAATGATGCAAGTAATTACACAGTAGACCAAATAAGACCGTTAAGAGACCCATCAGTCACTATAGTACACTTGTGCACACACAAGCGCCACACACCGCGCGGCAGCTTGATGAAACGACTCAAGTCCACTCTCTGCCTCTGATACATTCGCTTGTGTACTGCAGCTTGTCTCTTTGTCATGTTTTTTCCCCCTTCAGCTGTAATAGTGCTGGAGCTTTGATTGATTTTTAAATTATTCCTTCTGCACTTAATGCCAAGAGACTGTCAATAACGGCTTTGCATGCATGTCTCTGCCTGTCTGTAGTTTGTTTTGGTTCTTGTTCAATTAATGACTGATTGTCATTCAGCTATTTTCTTTTGCTGTGCAAGTTCTGAGGTTGGCTGTGTTATTTAATTACTGTTTAGCTGTAAATTGAAATGTCCCTAATGTCAATCAATTTAGAATTTGACCAAAATTGTCTACCAGCATGCTTTTAAATGAAGTTTGACATTTAACTCTGCGTGTGTGTTATGTAGGTGAAGGTGTGTATGTTATGCGTGGAGAAGACATTGAGGCTAAACGGCAAATTGCCTTGAGTCGAAAGTAACACAGAGCGGCAATGAAAGGGAAAGAGAGATTGACAAAGTTTGTGATGAAGGAATTATGAGGCTGTTCAATTTTGACACTGAATTTTGGTGGTTTTAGTTCCCAGGACGAGGATGAAGCTTAACCACTGTGTAACTAGCCATGTTACACACTCTGTTGTGCACTGTTTATCTAGCTGTGTTACACGCAGTGTTTGGGGAAAAACACATGTATTTAATCCAAAGTGAAAGAAATTTTTATTTTCTGTGTACTAAATATCCCATGTTAAGAAGTGGAAATCTGCGGTTCATAGACTTGTGCGGCCTATACAGGTACAAATATTTTTTTCTCTTTAGATTTAGTGGGTGTGGTTTACATACGTACCAGTGTCCGCTACAGTCCAAAAATGATGGTACATTATGGTCTTTTTGCAATAGGGAAAAGGAATCGGCTAATATGCAAGGCAGTGAATATTGAGCCACAAACAGGCAGGGATTTACTGAGTTCACTTTCCTTGTCTTTATTGTACATTCAGTACAGACCACACAACAACTAGTTGGTCCTGAATTGATTGCGCCCTCTACTGTCTGCTTGTGACAACATTCTCACACAAATCCTTATCCTATTATCCCTATTCAGACCAGCAGGTTTTACTGTGAAGCTACATCAGCTGCCTTCAAGACATCTTTTTTGTTTGAACCCGCGCATATTGATGCGCTTTAATGTGTGATGAATGAGTACCTCAGACCTTCTCCACAGGCAGGGCTTGAATCATTCATTTTTTCTTCACTGTCTTCCCAATATAAGCACAATAGTGAGAGTTGACCGAGAGAGAGACAGAGAAAGAGGCTGTGGCACCAGCAGGCATAAATATTTATTTATTTTTTATTTTATACCCTGTGATTGAGTGAAGCAATTTGGTTGTTGTGACTGTTGCTTAATGAAAACTATAGTATTACTTCAAAGTAATAGTATATTATTACTTTGAAGTAATACTATACCATTTTTTTCATGGATGTAATCATATAAAGCATAATAATGTAAGTACACCGTATCAAAAGCAATAAACTTTCATTTCTAAAGAGTACTTAACATTTTAATTGGAATATCAAGATGTCATAACATAACAAAATAAAAAAAAAAGACAAAGTGCCCCTTTTAGCAAAAATTACACTTAAATATATGTAATTGTGTGTAGAATATGCTGTTTACGTTTAATTAGGGGTAACGTTTTGTCAAAGTACATATTTTTGATACACTAAAATGTGTTTCGTGCACATTGAGGTTTAATACTTTACGAGAGCTGAAATGCTCCAAATCACCAACAATGTTCTATTTGTGTAACGTGACGTGCATATGTATGCATACTTACATACATATATGCATATGTAACGTGACGTGCACCGGACCAGCTCTACACACTTGCAAGGGTACTAGGGGGTATGTGGGAGTTTGCCCAACCGCTCTACATGTGCTTTGTGGACTTGGAAAAGGCATTCGACCCTGTCCCTCATGGTGTCCTGTGGAGAGTGCGTGGGGAGTACGGTATTGGTGGCCCGCTACTACGTGACATTCGGTCCTTGTACTATCCAAGCGGGAGCCTGGTTCGCATTGCTAGCAGTAAGTCGAGCCTGTTTCCGGTGAACGTTGGCCTCCGCCAAGGCTGCCCTTTGTCACCGATTCTGTTCATAATCTTCATGGACAGAATTTCTAGGCGCAGTCAAGGCGTTGAGGGAGTCCAGCTTGGTGACCTTAGGATCTTGTCTCTGCTATTTGCAGACGATGTAGTCCCTATGGCCTCATCAGGCTGTGACCTTCATCGTTTACTGGAGCAGTTTGCAGCTGAGTGTGAAACTTCTGGGATGTGACTCAGCACCTCCAAATCCGAGGCCATGGTTCTCAGTCGGAATCGAGTGTACCCTGTAGGTTGGGAGTGAGGTGGAGGAGTTCAAGTATCTCGGGGTCTTGTTTACAAGTGAGGGATGGTTGGAGCTTAAGATCGACTGACGGATTGGTGCAGCATCCGCAGTAATGCGGTTGCTGTACCGGGCCGTCGTGGTGAAGAGAGAGCTGGGCTTAAAGGCAAAGATCTTTGTTTGCCGATCATTCTAGGTTCCCACCCTCACCTAAGGTCATGAGTTATTGGTCATGACCAAAAGAACGAGATCGCGGACACAAGCTGCGGAAATCAGTTTCCTCAGTAGGGTGGATGGAATCACCCTAAGAAATAGGGCGAAGACCTCGGCCATTCGGGAGGAGCTCAGAGTAGAACCCCTGCTCCTTCCCTGCCTCTCACGCCCCCAACCAACACTTTTGTTGCAAGTAACAAATGTGGCACATTTGTTCCTAGGGTATTTGTATTGTTAAATGAACACTTTTGTGACGTTTTGTAGTATATGGAGAGCGTATGTCTATATTTGCTTTTCTCTTTTGTGTTTCATATCAAAAGCGAAATGGGTGAACCAGCCCTTTTATACACAATGAGACCAATTATCTCGTAATGTCAGATAATGGACATCAGTTCTATTAGTGACACGCCTCCTACTGTACACCCAGCAGTTTGCCTTGAATGGCTTTTGAGAAAGAGAGAGAAATGACCTCTGCCGTACTGTCAGTATGGAATGCTCTCTGTTCACTGCTGCGAATGACTCCATTACTTGTACAGAAGATTAATCGCGCTCATCATGTTGCTTATTAGACCATACGCTAAGCAGCACCTCTAGTCTGACACATAATGATGCCAGGATGGCCTGGTCATTGTAAAGAGCTACCCGGAACTCCTACACTGTTAAAGACAAAACGCCAAAACAAGTTAGTAGCATCTGTTTTTATTCCGTATAAAATTTCAGCCAAATGACTCCGTTTTCACTACTGGGGATCCTTGTTTTACGAGGTTTTGTGTTACCAGACAGTTCCTTAAATAGGGCCGTCTGATTTCTGCATTAATGAAATCGCGGCCGGAATCACGGTACTGGCCAATAAAATGGAATTTACTGTTAAATGTGGAATCTTGTAGGAATTGACATAACGGGAATGAAACGCTGTCATCGTGAGGAGCAGGAACGCTCGTGTGGGAAAGTGTTTCCTCCGGCAGACGGCTCAGTCAGGATGGAATCTCATTGCAAACACTTTACCGCCCCCTCCAGAACCAAACATGTTGGAATGGCGATAAACGGGGGCAAAAATTGGTGGAATCTCCTCTTAGCTTTGCTTACGCTAGCTTCCATTCACACTTAGAGTGTTAGCTTAGTTTAGCATGCAATTGCGGTAGTGACTACGACTCAGGCCGGTTGGGTATATTTTGACCCCGTTGTATTTTACCACTTTATTATAATTAGCGTTTACCCGATGATGACAGAGTAAAAAAAAGGCAAGAAGCGTGTTTGTTTTTGCACCCAAGTTGTCTTAGCCGTAAAGAGACATCCCACACAAAACATACATCCAGCCTTCAAGATAAGAGCACCGTTTCCCACATGTCGTTTAACTGTGTAAACAAAATAAGTGTGTCATAAAAAATATCTTACATATGCAATTGGAATTGCATGTAAGTTACTACATCTTCTGTAATCACAAGCATAGGCACTACAGTTTGTTGAAGATTTTGTAGGAATGTGTCGACCCCACTGGGAAAGTTGCGCTCTTTAGCAACAGCTAAGTAGCTACAACAACCTCATGTCCCGGAAACCGAAGTACACTTGGTGAATGTCTAAAGCAATATTGTGGGTCACCAGAATGTGTTAATTCCACTGCAGGAGATACGTGAAGTTACACATATCGGAATTGAGAGTTGGACAATATCAACGTATCGGATATTGGCAAAAAAGCCAATATTGGACATCCTTACTGATAATAACTTCTTCCAAAAATAAAAAATAAATAGATTGAAATGTGCCACCCCCACCATGTTAAATGGCTAATTATTTTATCAGATTTTGACATGCATATTGCACACATTAATTGGCTCTTTCCTTGAACATGATGTGAATTTTCGCTTATCCCCAATGATCTCATCTAATATACTGTACACTCCACTGCAGCTTTTATAACCGTCTTAGTCGATGTGACTTTTGCATGCACTGTACACTTGGTGCGAGGCGAATTAGATGTCAAGGTCACTGGGTTTAATACCGCCGCACAACTGTTGCTCCATATCTTATGTATCTAATTAGCTGAGAATTAGCGGGGCTTGGTTTATTGCTTGTGCTTCCACAGACAGAGCAAGATGTTTGGTTCCGTTGTTAGTGTTATGGGATTAGATCACGCGTATTGCATTGCATTTAGTATTGGCCATAGAACATAGGCCGTTTTTGTGGGTTGGAAGAAATTTAGTAACAGGGAAGGGGTATTAATGATTAGGGTTTGGCCATATATGTACTGTAAATATGAGTAATATATCAATATTTCATTTAAGCACAATATCAGAAACAAACATACCGTTCATATTGCTATAGATTGGATATGCATAACTGTTGGTATCTTGACGCAAAGGTCTCACTCATCACTCTGCACTGTGTGTGAGCCACTGAGCCAGTCTCTTGCCACACCCCCATCCTTGCAAAAACGAGAAACGGGAGCAGCAGAAGCCGCACTAAGTCACCAAACATGAAGAAGGCCACACCGTCAGCGGTGGAGTTATGGGCCAGATATGAAAAAGCAGTGGCTCAGTAATTTGGAGATACTTTGATGAAGGGACTCTGACGTACGGAGGCATTACAAATCCTTTTCACCACCTTAAAATTTGGTACAAACTCTAGTACACGAGAGTGTGAAGCTGCATGCTGAAACTTTACTTCACGAAGCTCCCACCGCATCGCAAGCTCATTGCTTGCTTCTTTTTCCTGTTGTGTTCCTCATGAAAGGAAAAAGGCCAAGTGGTGTGCTATTACTAAAGCGGTTTCCTATCACATTGCTAAAGTTATATTATACAAAACCAAAAAAAAACCTGATTTAACCAGGCTCTTTATTTTTATTTTGTTTATTTGTGCTTTTGGAAATGGCTAAGGATTTGAGAATAGCAAATTACTCGTTATAAAGAAGATTGTATGTCCTATTTAATTGTTTTCGATTTTTATATTTTTATATCAAAAAGAAAAATGATTATTTTATTTTAGCGGCTGTTTGTATATATTTCTTACTGGGCACACATATTTGGTTTTGACTTTGTCAGCCCTAGTCGTGATGGTGTCTACAAGATTTTGTGCTGCTATAAACATTGTTTTGACATTTAGTCCCATTACTTTTGTCTCCTTAAAGTTTAGCTACGCCTCAGAATTGGACTCTCCCGTTTGATAATCCCAGTCTTTTCCGAGGTTTTGGAATCAAGCTAAAGTTGACTAAATGTCTGCCATCCTACAATATGTTTATGGTTTTTCCTGTTTCTTGTAATTTCCTGTAAATTTGGACCTCTAATAAAGTATATATTAGATAAAGTATTATACTCTGTTTGTCCTCTGATAAAGTAACACACTTTATATGGCACTGATATGTGATGTAGTTTGCCATTAGAACACTGTACAGTTGATTGTAACTGTTCCTTAACACACTATAATAATGTGCACATGGTCTGCCAGTGAATAAGAAGACTTGGCATGAGGGTTGATGTTTGGATTGTGGCAAGAAACATCAGAAAGTTAACACATATGGAGTACAGATTGCAACCTTACCTACTGCACCGCTCAGACATCAAAATAAATGCTACTCATGAACATCCATGCAATATTACACCTAGCTTCACACCACAAAGCATGCTGGGTAATCTGTTGTACTTGTTCCCAAAATCCTACACTTTATATATTGTTCTTTTGTAACAAAGAGTGGGACCTGCTGTGGTCCTCTACCCCATCTAAAAGCATCTAAAATGTGAGAGACAAAGAAACATATTTGTTTTTTGCTCACTCCAAGGCCAATTGTGAGAATTGTGAAAAACAACAATGTCATGTAGCGAAGCTAAAAAAAATAAAAGCTTCCCCTTCATTAATTTAAAAAACCTGCCTTCATTATCTTTAACATTGTTTTATTTTTGATGTTTTAATCTCAGTCTTGGAAATTCATCAAAATGACAAAACTGATTTTAGTGCTCAAGACATAATTTTGTTGGTGCCATTTCCATTGCAAATGATTAATAATGGGGATCAAATTGATAATCTTAGCATGCACATAAATCCTAGATTGATTTGATCTTACATCTTGCATTACTGCACACTGACAATATATATCTCTTCCTTCTATTTGGGAGAAAGGAGGGAATGCACTTTTGCTCCTCATCTTAAATATTCCAAGCACTTCTCTGCTCTTTCTGCATGACCTTTACCCTTCTTGCTTAGTAATTACTTTTTGTATGATTTTCTTTTACGTGGTGATTGTAATAATTGCAGCAGCTGTGTCAACTCAGACAATTAATTCAAATTCATGGACATTTGTAAAAAAAATAAAATAAAAATAAAAAAAACAGCATTATAGAGCTGTACAATGGTAAAGTCAAGTCACTCTTCCATGTTTTTAATCAAGTTTGCACTGTTGTATTTTTTTTCCTCTGACATAATAAATGTGGTGCTTGAGTTTACTGCAAGGTGAATGCATGATAAAGCCTTGGTGGAGCACCACACATCTGCCGTGGCTTTGTTGTGGTCTACAGAGATGTTGTGCATTCTGACTCTACCTCCCTCTGGAACCGTAACGCTATTGGCTGCAATGTTATTTGTTGCTTTTTCCTTATTTTTTATTGCGTTACACAAAAGTCCTTGATTGGGATTTTTCATGTCTGGGTTGTCCAAGACCTTAATTGAAAAGAAAAGGTGAGAGTGTCATGTGGTGTGTTCATTAAGCAATTCATATTTGGAATTGCCTCCTCTCTGCTTCTGTTTACTTAGTCTGGCATTTGGAAGTCCCATATTATTAATTTAAAATGTTCAGGGGGGAAACATCAGCTCCCGATGGACTCCTCCTCTGATACTTGAACTTGTCCTGCTGTTTTCCCAAATAAGACATCAGTCCTATTTATTTTCACTCAGTTTAGCAGCCCCCTGTAGGCTTTGCTTAGAAAGTGTCTCAAGTCTGAACATTCCAGCCCGTCACTATGGCGACGTTGATCCTTCTGCTGTGGCCTAATCAGAAGTAGTTTGAAGTGGAAGGATGCTTAAGAACTCCAATGTAACTGAATTGTATTAATTTTATAGCACCAAGATGCAAACTAAAAAAGGAATGAGGAAAAGGAACACTTGGTGGGGGCCACCACCATCATTTTCCCTTGCAGTTGTTTCTGGGGGCTATTACATGAAGTCAGTCTTGGTGCTTGTTGAAGCTGTCACTCCACAGTAACCACAGCTCTGCTAGTTGTAGCTGGACCAACACCAGTTCAAGCCCAATTAAAGCCCCATTAGTTTCCAGCCACCCAATGGGAAATACCCTTTTTGCTGTCTCTGCTTCGTTGCAAGTCATTACAGCCACAGCTCCACCGAGCTTTCGAGCACCTTCGTAATCCGGCACAGAGATGCTTAATTGAAATCCTATGAATTAGCCAGAAGGTTTCCTGCCCCCCTGGGAGTCCAGAAATGGGTTAGGTTTCTGTCTGGCTGCAAAGTCCTGCAAGCGTGCTTGTAAGGTGTGAACTGCTGGCTGTTGGGTCTGAGCGTCATCTCAGTGGGATGCCGCTCTATGCAGACTTCCCAGATGTTTTATTGTGCTTGTCTGAAATCTGGGGCATCCAAATAGCACATCTTTGATGTTGATGATTCACATTTGAAGCAATGACGGAAAACTTAGTTGTAATGACATGAATGCTGATGGACTAAAATGTGTCATTGCCACTCTATTAGGAATGTGCATGACTATGTTTGCGAAACGATGATTTTGGGTTTAGGCATTTCAAAGTGTCGGTATGGGAAAATTAGGCGATTATTCGTCAAGAAGTTGGTCCATTGCAATGAAGTAGTAGTATATTCATAATTTTGGTTTGCCCAGATAAGCTCTGACTTGATTGGGGAGATGTCGATTGGCGCCACTCGTTTGTTTAATTTCTGATATAAGAGAACCTGTATTTTTCAGACTTGGTTTCCTTGGGGGGAAAAAATAGCAACGGAATTTGGAGTTAATGCGGTATTTCTGCAGTGCACTGATGAATGTATTTTCAGAGACCACGGGACCAGTAATGAAATATAAACTATTATTTTGTTGTATTGATTTTAAAGTTTACATCTCTGAAATGAAATGTTATTCATGCGGAGACTGATTTTCCGTGCCCGAGAAAAACTTTGCTGTCCTTGTTTAAATCCATAATCAGCACATTTGTGTTTTTATTTACCCCTCACAGTGAAGTCTGAGTGATTTCGAAGCTTGCAGTCTGCAATTACACCACTAGTGTTGGTTGTGATGTGCCTGCGTGCCAGTTTGATTAATGGCTACAGCGTTGCGGAGTGATGATGTTTGGTCTAGACCTCATTCCTTTTGCTCCCTCCTCCTAGTATCCGATATTGGGTGAAAGGATTGCAGGAGAAGCTTGATTCAGCCCAATCAAAAATGCTTCCATTGTGAAGATCCACTCATCTTTAGCCACATAATGTGGCCACCAGATGCAGCATGACAACGATGAGAAGCCATAATTTATTCTTGCTGGCTTGTCTGCATGCAGGATGTGCATGGTGGCGTGAGGCGTTTGGCAAAAGTGGGCACTTTCTGCATGCAGAACACCAGCTTAGCCCCCAGTCTGTTATCTTTCATTGGAGTTCAACTCCGCGCTTCTGTTTGAGGATGGATTTGTTTCAGCCTCCTCAGTCATCTGCCCATTGTTTCTACAATTGCAGCTCAGACATGCGTATTACCACCACCTCATTAGCTTGCAATGTACGCTTTCTTTCATTGTTGGCGCTGCTCAGTCTGAATACAAATACACTGCATGCTTTATGTGCCCCAGAATAAACAGCTATGCTAAATCTCTTAGTCAACTTACAGCTGAGGAAATAAAAGATGATGTGAAACTTTTTTTTGTAGTAATTGCACATCAAAGATCACTTAAAGGCCGGGCTTTGCTTTCTGTTGTTCCACCCATGAAAATGTGTGTTTGTGTAGATTAACCCCACTCCACCCACCAACATTGAATTCTTAGTGATGCTCCGCATATAACTTCCTTATACTTGTATCAGTCCACTGCCTCCCGCTGCTTTTCATCCCACCTATGCTATTAGCTGTCAATCACAGTAATGTGCTCTGGCTATTCCACCTTCTCACACTAATCCTCACCAATATGTTGTTGTCAGTGCTCATATATATCTATATATATCACTCACTCACACACGCACACACACACACTCCATGGGCTTCTTTGGACGGGCTAATTTCATGCTTGTTGAACTTGATGAACTGTGCTATTGATTTGTTGTTTTCAACTTTCTCGCAGATTATTTGTGACTAAAAGGGGGAGCAGCGGCAGCGTCATAGGAACTCCCTTCCTCTATACTCCTTAAAGAACAGGCAATATTATTTTCATGGGTGGTTAAATTCTCATCAAAACCTTTTAGCAAGAGAAGAGAGGGCCTCCCCACCCTCTTTAGGTGCTCTTGGACACTTGGCCTTCAAAACAGTATTCCCTAAAATAGAATAGAGTAGAATGACTTTTACTGTCACTATAGACATAAATACGGATATACAGTGAAATTTAAAGTAGCTCCTGCTCCAGTGCTGGATGGATGGATGGATGAATGGGTATTCTGTAAACATATTGAACACCCAAAAGGACCCGAACACCTGAAAAGGAGTAGGAAGAAGCATTATCTAGTCCTACTCCATCTTTCAGCATATATAGATAGAAAAGAGACAAAAGCTGTAATCACAAAAGCTGTTGTTCTATGGCACAAACACACCAAGGTGCTGAAACCAATGCATCCTCTACCTTCCTGTTTGGAGGTGAAAGATGAGGAAAACAGACACACATGCAAATGGCAGTATATCAAGGCCAGCAAAATGATGTCCATTATGATTTATTGTCGTATTGAATAATTTATTATACCCCGTGTCCATGAGACCTTGTGACACTCTTAATAAGTAGTGCTATGATATAGCGTAGTACACATATATTGCACAGATAGTGTCCTCAGTTAAAGGGTTTGTTTGCACCAAAAAATATAAGACCACCACCACCGGCGAGGATTTTTTTTCTATTTTTGTTTTTTTGTTTTTACCAATAGTGGTCTAAAAAACCAAATTGGACAGAAAAGTTTCTTTTTTTTCACTTATGTATAAAAATGGTCCAGGGCTCCTCTTTTACTAGGAGCACGGTGGTCCCTAACTTGGGAAAATGTAGACATGCACACTGAAACTGACTTGCAAAGTAAATTTCCCCTCATTTTTCTGTATTACTGTATTAATTGATCAATAATCTCTATAGATTTGTTAAATATAATGCAATAAACAGAATATAATAACGATTTAATTCTCCTACTTAAACTGGGCAGTATAAATTGAGTTGCCAGGTTTATGATAGCACAGGCTATCCACTGTCCAGCACTATTAAATCTACTCTGACAAAAAGAGAGATGTGAGCTGCTAGTGATTATGTGACTGGCGACGTTTCAATTAGCACATCAAACAGTGTGCTCATTGTCTTTATGTTATTTTGTGGTCATTTTTCATTTAATACTGGCATAATGTCAGAATTTAAGAGTTATAGAAATACTAAGAGTTGAATTAAGCAAATATTTTTTTGTGAGCTACTCAAAATTGAGAGAGCAAAAGCAGACAGCAAGGTTGTTGAATGACACTTAAAAAAGTAAGTTAGCCTGTACCCCATGAACGTGACAGCGAGGCCTGTCAGGATAACACAATTTGCTGGACAATCACCGTCCTACAAATTATTGCTAATAAACCAAATTGTTGTCTACATTATTTTTAGACATTTTTTCATTAATGTAATGATAATATGAATGCAATATTGACAACTTTATTTCGAGACCATTTTTCTTGTTACTGTAATGTTAATATATGGCATAGTGATGCGAGTACACGATATCATAAGCAATAAACATTCATTTCTCAAGAGTATGTAACACTGTAATCGCAAGGTCAAAATATTTTAAATAAAATAAATCAAACAACATAATTAAACAAAATTACACTGAAATAAAATTGGAAAAATTTTACTTAAATCCCAATAAATGACAATGTTTTTTATTTAGTCACAAACTTTTTTGTCGCATTATGACTATAAACGGGCTGAAATTGACACCAGATTGCGTTTTACACACAACAGGCACGAAGAAAGTATTCGGTCGTGTAGCACACGGCACACAAGGCTAGCAAGAAATGCACTCGCTTGTCCGTATCGTGCCTTTTGCCACTGGGTCAATGACACTGAAAGAGTGACTGGAGGGTTCACTCAGTCCCGTCATTCCGCTAAAGAACCAGTGTGTCTAGGTGTTGAGACAGATGCACAGAGTCAACACTTTTGTCATTCATTCTGTTTTGTGGAGAGAGAGGAGGAAAACAAGCACAAATGCACATGTCAACATATTGAGGCCAGTAAAACTGACTTTGTGGTTAATTGATTCATTGATTGTCATAACAGGCCTACTAACAGCCATCGTAGATTTTCTATGAGACAAAAGCGATCTCCGAAAGAACTAATTTCTTGTTTGTTTTAAAGGCAGACTTTGGTAATAGAAAAAAAAAAAAAAGAATACATTTGGAGTTGGTGGACCAGAGGCTAGGCAGATAACTCTTTCTCTCAGAAGAAAGTGAGAGCCAGGCAAAATGTGTAAACAAAGATGGTAGAAAAGTCTTTAGGCTTAGACTGTGACAAGCTGTCGTCAGTTGACTTTACATTTTACATATTCTTTTTCATTCACACGGTATTAAGGAACAAAGTGCGTCACTTGTCAACGGGCACACTTTTATCTGGTCGCACATGCGTGAGTAGATGAAAAATGTACTCGCCATGTCTCATATTTTAGTCACAAAATGTGACATTTTATTCACAGTTTGGAACCCTGTGGTCCTCCATAACTGAATAATCCGAATAATAGGTTATACGTTCGGATTAGCTAATGTTAGTAGCTAAACTTTGGCTGACAACAAACGTAACTAACTAATATCACCACTTATTGAAAATTGTGTTGTTATATCCACCCATCCACTTGTTCTCTTTTAGGGTTATGCATAAACTGGAGCGTATCCCAGCTGACTTTGGGGCGAGAGGCAGGGAACATCCTAAATGACTGCTCACTCTCACATTCACACTTATGGACAATTTGTCCATTTTGGCTAACATCCATGTTTTGGTAATGTGGAAGGAAGTTGCAGTATCAAACCCGGATCTCCAGACTGTGAAACTGACATTCTAACCACTAGGCTACCGTGCAGCTGTGTTATCTATTTTATTTATTATAAATATTATATTTTATGAAATAGAAAGGTCTTTCAGTTTATTTGTGGTAAAGGAAACTAAAATTATTTGATCATAAAGAGGCATTTGTTCCCTGTAATTAATTTTAAAAACATGCTTGGTACTCTCTGCAGTTGAGTAAAAAAGCAACAACCATATGGGGATATATGCCATGTGTGTATAACGGCAAAGAAAAAAAAACTAACTAACTCCACTACTCACTGTGGAAGTTCAATGCAATTTGGAACTTTATGTGTTTGTCGATTACAGACTCCAACTCATACTCAGGTGAGCCTCTCGTCTTATTTCACAGTTGGTGGCTGGCGAGTTCGATTTGGAGACCAACTTCATTATCCAGGATGCAGACGGCATTGGCTGCATGCCGGCGCTGCTGGAGCACTGCGAAGTCACCTGCCAGGCGGAACTCTGGAGCATGCTCACCGCCATGCTCCGAAAGAGCATGCGCAACCTGCAAATGAGCACCGAGGTTGGTCTGATCGAACAGGTGCTGCTCAGGATAAGCTCTGTGGACGACATGATTGCAGGTGTGAACCGTAGACTCATTTCCATTCTGTACTCTGTTTTAATCTGGTTTTAATTTATGTGGGTATTGTCTTTAAAGACTTGCTAGTGGACCTGCTGGGAGTGCTGGCTAGCTACAGCATCACAGTGAAAGAAGTGAAGCTTCTTTTCAGCAGGCTGCAAGGGGAAGGTGGCCTCTGGGTGAGTGATGACAAGGACCGGGTGCACTGTGATGGACAGAATTGTCACATCACATGGCTTCAAATGGACTACGCCGGGGTCTCGTTGTGTATTCGACCTAACACTGAGCACCAATGAGCTGTGTATTTGTGTATCTCCTGTGCAGCCCAGACATGCTGTCAAGATGTTGTCGGTGCTCAATCAGATGCCCCAGAGACATGGGCCAGATGCCTTCTTCAACTTCCCTGGTCGTAGTGCAGCTGTAAGTTTTTATACTCTGTATTAATTTTATACTAATTCCACATCTAATGTGAATTTTAATGCACTATGGGTCAAAGATCACTTGTACAGTGAAAACCTAATGCTTGAAGACTAGGGGTACCACGAGACGGTACACAAAATTGGGTCTATGAGGACAAGATGAGATTTTGACATTACTTTTAAGAAAAACAGAGTGAAAAAATATTTAATAATATACAACAACATATTGCAATCTACTAATGTAATTTCTGCTACCTTGCACTCTTCTACAAGCTGTGTGTAGGCTAGTGACACCACCGAGACAAAGAGACTGTAGGAGCGCACCTCGTTCATGCTGTTCGGTAAAACAAATGTGCCAAGGTGCTGAAACCACTGCGTAGTGAACCCTTTTTCTGCCTGTTTGAAGGAGAGAAACGAGGAAAACAGACACACATGCACATGCCAAAATATACAGTAAATGATCAGGTTAATACTGTAGTGTTCAAAATAATAGCAGTCCAAAGTGACTAACCAGATTAATCACTGTCATTAGTATACTTTTATTGTTACATGGCAAACAAGTTACCAGTAGGGGCAGTAGATTCTCAGAAAACAAACAAGACCCAGCATTCAAGATATGCATGCTCTTAAGGCTGTGCTATTGGGAAATTAGTCAAAAGGGGTGTGTTGGAAAAAATAGCAGTGTGGCATTTAATGAGTGATCAGTGATACATTTTGAGGGAAAAAAAACGTGTGAATCAGGTGACCCCTATTTAAGGATGAAACTAGCACTTGTTGAACATGCATTTCTCTTTAAAAGGCTGAGGAAAATGGGTCATTAAAGACATTGTTTAGAAGAACAGTGTACTTTGATTAGAAACTTGATTGGAGAAGGGAAACAGTTTTAAGATGTTCAGCTAAAATGATCTGTAATGCCTTAAAATGGAGAGCAAAACCAGAGACACGTGACAGAAAACGGAAGACAACTATCAAAATGGATCGAAGAATAGCCAGAATGGCAAAGGCTCAGCCAATGATCATCTCCAGAATGATCAAAGACGTCTGGCGTTACCTCAAAGTACTGCAACAATTAGAAGATGTCTGTGTAAAGCTAATCGATTTACACTAATCCCCTCCATAACCATGCGACCCTAGTGACAATATGCACCGTAGAAGATGGATGGATGTTGTTGAATAACTTTTAAATTCTTTGGAAAAATTGTGGCAATAATGAAACTGGTTGGTAGTTTGTAAATTGGTGTTTTTATTCATTTTTGAAGGTTGCCGCTACTTTAGCTTTTTTCATTTTGTTTAGAAATGTAGGTCGAGGTCAAGGTCAAATGTATTTTTATAGCACATTTCCTACTATTCAACTGCCCAAATTGCTGTACAGCAGTCAGTAAAACACAAGACAAGGCAGAGTATTCTAAAATCTTAGACCTGCTAAAGAAAAAGCCCTTTCTCCCCGACATTTAAGTTTAGATCTTGGGGCAGTGAAAACAAAGGAGAACTGGACCTCATTGTTCTAACGGGAACATAAACAGAAGGAGAGAGGAGAATTTTAAACTGGATGATGTAAGTAACAGGTAGCCAGTGTAAAGAGGCCAGGATTCAAATTTAGCAGTATTTGTTAAAAAGAGTCTTAATACGCTTAATACCTACAGCATTTAGCAGGAGCAGGATTTGATTTATTTGCATCATTTATTTTGTAAATGTTGCTGTTGCTTATGGGAGCTAAGCAAACATTTTAACATTTGAATGTTCGACAAAAACTTACGCCATTCGTGCTTTATTTTGGCTCTTCCAGGCCATTGCTTTACCTCCGATCGCCAAGTGGCCTTACCAGAATGGTTTCACTTTCAACACCTGGTTCAGGATGGATCCCTTGAACAACATCAACGTCGACAAGGACAAACCTTATCTCTACTGGTGAGCACACCGCAAGCGATGAGTGAGCCTTTTCCCGGGATGTGGGTTGTCCACATAAGGGACCCCAAAAAAAAGGAAACTCTCCTGTTTTTGCTGTCATTCGAAGTGCCTCATTAGAGAACATAGGGTCTTATGAAATCCGTTTTTTCCAAATTTTGTTTTAATTTTTTAGAATTCCGTTTTATACATTTTACACTTATTTTCACCAGCATAGTGTGTGTGATTTTTGGGATAGTGAATAAAATTTCAGTTTCCAGTGCAAAAAAACCCTTACATTTACTGATGCAATTCATCGGTGGACAATTTAGGCCAGTAATTGAGAAATGGATGTAGCTTGGCTAACTTTTCTAATGGGATATCAGCCTTTCCACACATTGCTACAAAATCGTCAACAAACTGTTAAGTCCGTGCTGATTAAGGAAGATGTAATCACTGCTGCAATTCCAACTGCATATAAAATATATTTTTTCCGACTTGCTTATTTTGTTTATAGTTAGACGACATGTGGCAAACGATGCTGTTATTATAAAGGCCGTAAGGATGTTCTGTGTGTGAGAAAATCTCTTTATGGCTAAGACAAGCTGGGTGCAAAAATAAACGTGTTTCTTGTCTTTTTTCACTTAGAACCTGCAGGGCATCATCGGGCATTGTAAAACACTCCTTACATTAAAGCGGTAAAACACAATACGGTGAAAATGCTGTATACTCCAGTGGTTCCCAAACTTTTTTTTCCGCGCCCGCCCTTTTGGAGATAAAATTTCAGCCCCTCCATACGCCGCGGATATAAAGGTTGTGAAATAGAAGATTTACACAGAAAGACTTGTAAATGTTTTTTTTACATACCTTGTTTCCAAACAGTGGCTGCAAAAAAGCAGTAACACATCTCAGCCATTAGAAATCATTTAGTGAACACGCTAGTGTACTAACTTCCATTCACGGAGCGTGAATGGAAGCTAGCGGAAGCAAAGCGAAGAGGATGTTCTGCCAACTTTTGCCGGTGTTTATCATCATTTTAATTAGAGCAGGCTGTTTAGTGTTTGTAATGAGATTCCACCACAATTTAGCTGTCCGCCAGGTATATAATTCCACACACAAACGTTTCTTCTCCTCACGATGATAGAATTTAATTCACCTGATGTCAGCAAGATTCTGTGTTTAAAAGTAAATTCTGTTTTTGTTAGCCAGTTCCGCGAGTGTGTCTGTGATTCCGTTAACACGGAACTCATAGGGCCCTAATCTCATTCCTGTTTTCCAGAGATGTATGAGGCAAGCAGCGCACACATTGCACTGGGCAACTTCCTGCTTAAAATGTTGCGGTCTCACGCCCGAGCAGATGAGGACTACCCTAATTTGTAGACTATAGAGTGCACTGGTATATTAGGCGCACCCGCTAAATTCAGATTTGTACATATATATGCCGGACATGTCTATAAACCACAGGTGTCCATGTTGTAACATGGAATATTTAGTACGCAGAAAGATGTTACACGGAAAGATTTTTTTAATTAATTAAATGCTTCATTCCCAACAGTGCAGGGTTCATAGTGTGAGAAAAAAGTAGCGATGGCACGTGCTGTTTTGTTTTTGTTTTTTTTGGCAAGGCAAAAATAGTCTTTTTCTCACAAGTTAACACTCCATTAAGAGAATATGCTCATTCCCAGATAATAATTACTTTTATGTCCCCCTTTAGCCACACTTGAATCTCTTTGTTGAAATCATCCCAGTAGGTTGTGTTTTGGGTTTCACCAAAATCTAAAAGACTATTGAGTGTTTCTTAAAAATAAATATATTTTGTGTATTCATGTGGTAGTAGTTCTCCAAATGTGAGATATGTTGAGCTAATCTTCTTCATGCATCACTGACAGACCGGTCGGAGCTCAGTAGCAAGGCCTTGTCAACAAACAAAAACCCCCCCACTGTGTTTACTTCAAAAGCAAACTTGGGTTTGCTGCTTTTCACCTGATATGTAATCACAAACTGGCTTGACACGGCACTGCTGTCGTCGCTCCAGCTGTACAATAGCTGTGAAGCAAGGTGTCTGCAACCATAGCATTAAAATATATTTGTTTTGTTTGCCTTGGCAAAGGTCATTGTAGGTGATCTCAGTGGGACGAGCTCTTTGAGGGCTGAAGATTGAAGACGGCAATAGATCTAAAGAGTGTGGGAGTGCAGAGAGTTTATTGCGGCGGAGAAATGAATGTCCAGAGTTGTTTGTGTGCCTTCAGTCAGTGTTTGTTCAGTGTGCCATAGAGGTGTCATTTCCTCTGCACGGCCCATCTCTTATCGAGAAGATCACAGTGGAAGGATTCAACCAGGACAGCATCAGGAGTGTTTGCTCACCCACTAAGCGTTCCTCTCACTTGCTATTTGATCTCATTCCTGAAAAATGTGCCCTCATTTTCCTCTCTCGAGTAGTTATATCCCAGGGTAGCACAGTGGAGCATGTGGCTAGAACATTTCCCTCACAGTCAAGTGGTTCTAGGTTCACATCTGTGTGGCCTTTGCATGTTATGGTTTGGTGTACCCTACCCTAACGAGTGAGGTACCTTGTGATTGTTTACCACCATGCTTTTCCAAAACACAGAAGTGTCTATTTAATCGAACACTGTTTTGTCTATAGTAAGCACGAGGTCTGCAAAAGCAAATAACTGCCGGCAGCGCTTTTTTCAGTGGTATTAATTGGCTACTTATAACATTGGTTCTGTTGCTGTTGTGTTGCTATATTAATAACATTATATAATTAATAAAAAAGTTAATAAATAACCATTTAGTCAAAGAGATCTACATTTTCCTTACCACTATTCTCTTGCACTCCAAATTTAAAAAAATTAAGTTATTACATAAAACCAGTTTTCAAATTTGTCAATGCAATTATTGCGTCTTGTGGTTTTGGTAAGTAAAGACCCCGGCTGTGATTAAAATATTTGTTTTATACTAACTCCAGTTTTATTTTTAAATGAGTATTCATTGAAATACACCAAAGTGATGAAAATTACATTATCTTGAACTTAATATACTGTATGTATTTATCTTTTTAGTGGTCATAAATGAGGTTGACTTTATACCCAATGCCCCATGCATGACAACATATACAGGACTTTCTGTTTACAGCTTTCGCACCAGCAAGGGTATTGGCTACTCTGCACATTTCGTGGGCAACTGCCTGATTGTCACCTCTCTCAAATCTAAAGGAAAAGGTTTTCAGCATTGTGTGAAGTATGATTTCCAACCTAGAAAGGTAAGTGCAGCTTTGGCATTTGATTCTTGCTCTGTCTTCTTCTTTTTTTATCAAATCAATAAAGTACAATGATACACTGTTATCAACATTTTTAAGACCGTTTGAAAAATTCTGAGGTTTTTAGTAGACCCCCAAACTGCAAAAAAAAGATATGGGAGTGAGACAAAGAAAATAAATGAGCAATTTATTGCCAACTACCATTAAAGTGAAATAGGTTGTTCATCAGCTGATCAGAAAGTTAAGACCTTAAATTATAAAAATCCATTCCATTTTCTTCCGCTTATGCGGGCCCAGGTCGCGGGGGCAGTTGTCTCATTAGGACTTCCCGGTCTCTGGCGACCTCTTCCAGCTCCACCGGGTGGAGACCAAGGCGTTCCCAGGCCAGCTGTGAGACATAGTCCCTCCAGCGTGTCCTAGGTCTTCCCCGGGGCCTTCTCCCGGCTGGGCATGCCCGAAACACCTCACTAGGGAGGCGCCCGGGAGGCATCCGGATGAGATGCCCGAGCCACCTCAACTGGCTCCTCTCTATGTGAAGGAGCAGCGGCTCTACTCTGAGCTCCTCCCGGATGGCCAAGCTCCTAACCCTATCTCTTAGGATGAGTCCAGCTACCCTACGGAGGAAACTCATTTCTGCCGCTTGTATCCGCCATCTCGTTCTTTCGGTCATGACCGATAACTCATGACCATAGGTAAGGGTGGGAACGTAAATCGATTGGTAAACAGAGAGCTTTGCCTTCCGGCTCAGCTCTCTCTTCACCACGACGGTCCGGTACAGCGACCGCATTACTGCGGACGCTGCACCGATCCGTCTGTCGATCTCACGCTCCAAACTTCCCTCACTCGTGAACAAGAACCCGAGATACTTGAACTCCTCCACCTGAGGCAAGACCTCACTCCCAACATGGAGGGTACAGTCCACCCGTTTCCGACTGAGAACCGTGGCCTTGGATTTGGAGGTGCTGAGTCTCATTCCAGAAGCTTCATACTCGGCTGCGACCACATCGTCTGCAAATAGCAGAGACGAGATCCTAAGGTTGCCAAGCCGGACTCCCTCAACGTCTTGACTGCGCCTAGAAATTCTGTCCATGAAGATTATGAACAGAATCGGTGACAGAGGACAGCCTTGGCGGAGGCCATCGTTCACCGGAAACAAGCTCGACTTACTGCTGGCAATGCGAACCAGGCTCTTGCTTCGATTGTACAAGGACCGAATGGCACGTAGTAGCGGGCCACCGATTTCGTACTCCCGGAGCACCCCCCACAGGACACCACGAGGGACACGGTCGAATGCCTTTTCCAGTCAACAAAGCACATGTAGACAGGTTGGGCAAACTCCCACATACCCTCCAGTACCCTTGCAAGGGTGTAGAGCTGGTCCAGTGTTCCGCGACCGGGACGAAAACCACATTGCAACTCCGGTAATCGAGGTTTGACTAACGGTCGTACCCTGGAGTAGACTTTCCCAGGGAGGCTGAGGGGTGTGATCCCCCTATAGTTGGAACACACCCTCCAGTCACCCTTTTTAAAATGGGGACCACCACCCCGGTCTGCCAGTACAGAGGTACTGTTCCCGACTTTCATGCAATATTGTAGAGGCGTGTCAACCGACTGTCCCCCAACATCCAGAGCCTTGAGGAATTCAGGGCGAAACTCATCTACCCCCGAAGACTTGCCATTGGGGAGTGTTTTAACTACTCCAATTACCTCAGCCACGGTGATAGAACTGTCCACGAACGTATCCTCAGACTCTCCTCCCTCTACGGAAGGTATGTCAGTGGAATTGAGAATGGCCTCAATGTATTCCTTCCACCGACCAACTATATCCTCAGTCGAGGTCAGCAAGCCCCGGCCGCACTGTAAACTGTGAACTGGGGGCTGCTTCCCTTTTCTGAGGTGTCGGATGGTTTGCCAGAAACTCTTCGAGGACGACCGAAAGTCGTGCTCCATAGCCTCACCAAACTCCTCCCACACCCGAGTTTTTGCCTCGAGCACAGCCGAAGCCGCGTAACGCTTTGTCTGCTGGTACCGGTCAACTCCATCGGGAGTCCCGCAAGCCATCCATGCTTGATAGGAATCCTTCTTCAGCCTCACAGCAGCCCTAACCCCCGGTGTCCACCATCGGGTTCGGGGCTTGACACCACGACTGGCACCGACCACCTTGCGGCCGCAACTATAACTGGCTGCCTCTGCAATGGAGGCACGGAATACAGCCCATTCAGACTCAATATCCCGGTCCTCCCTCGAGATGCAGGCGAAGCTCTGCTGGAGATGAGAGTTGAAGATTCGACGAACGGGAACCTCTGCCAGACGTTCCCAGCACACCCTCACTACGCGTTTGGGTCTACCAGGTCGATCCGGCATCCTTCCCCGCCATCTAATCGAACTCATCACCAGGTGGTGGTCAGTTGACAGCTCAGCCCCTCTCATCACCCGCGTGTCCAGAACATGCGGACGCAGATCAGATGATATGACCACAAACTCAATCATAGACCTGCAACCGAGGGTGCCTGGTGCCAAGTGCACTTATGCACATCCTTATGTTCGAACATGGTGTTTGTTATGGACAAACTGTGATTCGCACAGAAGTCCAGAAACAACACACCACACGGGTTCAGATCAGGGAGGGCGTTCCTCCCAACCATGCCCTTTCCAAGTCACACTGTCATTGCCTACATGGGCGTTGAAGTCTCCCAATAGAACTATGGAGTCACCAGCTGGGATGCTCTCCAGATCCCCTCTGATAGACTCCAAGAAGGCTGGGTAATCTGAACTGCCGTTCGGCGCATACGCACAAACCGCAGTCAGGACCCTTTTCCCAGCCCGAAGGCGTAGGGAAATAACCCTCTCGTTCACCGGGGATACCTCCAGCACAGAGGCACCAAGCCGGGGGGCTATTAATAAGCCCACACCAGCTCGCCGCCTCTTCCCTGCAGCAACTCCAGAGAAGAACAAGGTCCAGCAACCTCTCAAGGAATTTGGTTCCAGAAGCCCCAACTGTGGGTTGAGATGAGTCCGACTATATCTAGTCGGAATGTGTCCGCCTCTTCCACAAGCTTGGGCTTCTTCCCCACCAGAGAAGTGACATTCCATGTCCCAAGAACTAGATTTGGCCGCCGAAGACCAGGTCGCTTGGCTTCAGGGGGAGGCCCGGTGTACCACGTCCGGGCGAGGTGCGGTCACTCCTCTTGATTTTCTTTATCATTAGGGTCTTCTGAATCACTCTTAGTCTGGTCCGTCACCTAGAACCTGTTTGCCTTGGGAGACCCTACTAGGGGCATAAAGCCCCCAACAACATAGCACCTGGGATCACTCGGGCACAAACCCCTCCACCACAAAAAGGTGGTGATTCATGAAGGGGTAAAAAAAATCCAACCTCACCGAAAATACAAATAAAATGTTAGGAAAAGGATTCTGTAACGACTACCTGCCCTATTCTTGTTAATCAACTCAATAATTGGTTTGGGTGTTGTTTGATGCCAGTGTTTCCAGGAGTCTGATGGGAATGTAGTGACAAGTGGTGAAAATGGCTTCAAGTAGGGAATCTACTGTCTGGAACTGTTGTTTTTGTAAACTTATCTTGCCATCCATCCCCAAATGTACTAAATTGGATTTAGGGCATGTGAACATGCAGGATGGTCCGAATAAGTGAGCTTATTCTTCCGAAAGAAGTCCTCTGTCCTTGTGAACTATAGCATTGTCCTGTCGAAAACCCCAGTCGTGAACACACAGACGAGGTCCTTCAGTCACGAGGGATGCCCCCTGCAACATCTCCACATAGCCAGCTACCGTTTGACACCCCTGCACAACCCGAAGCGCCATTGTTCCGTTTAAGAAAAAAGCACCTCATATCATGATTGCCCTGTGGAAAACAAAACATTTCATGTGGGATCTCCTGGTCTTGCCAGTAATTTTGGAAGCCATCGGGACCAGTGAGGGTACTTTTTGTCTTATCAGAGAATAAAACTTTCTTCCAAATTTGTAGTGTTGAACGGAAAGAGGCCTATTTTTCGGTCTTCAAACCCTTCTCTTGCAGATGTTGTCAGATGGATTTTGGACTGCACTTGGCACCAGTAATATCCTTTGGGTCGAGGATCATCTCCTGGCTTGTCTTAGGCTAAGGGCCACTGAAATTGTTTAGCGTCGTCTACAACTTGAATTTTTGTTTCATGACCCTCAAGATGGTTGAAGAATTTCAAAATTTACTTACTTACTGCATCCCACCTCAGGAGTAACGGCGCACTGATAGAGGTCTTGCTTATGCAGCTCAACAAACCGACCACGTTCAAAGAGAGAGAGCTTTTTTGCCTTTGCTATCACAAAGTCACAGCAGTGTGAATACAGTGCAAAATGTAAATTACTGCATATTTTGCAATTTTGCAAAGCATATAGTGTATCTGCCTAAAGTTAAAATGTCAGCTCACGTTTGATGACTTTACCACTTGGGTATATTAACACTTAAGCATGCCATTGTGCTGATAAGATCTATGCTGCAAAGTAGCCTTCTTTCACTAGAAAACGTCCAACAATATTAACAATCGAAACGCTTCACTTGCCAGCACCGCTTATGAACAATAGATGACTCCTTGAAGAACAGGCGTGTTGAAATAAGCTTTTAATTGATTTTACCTTGAGGCGTCTTGTGCGCGAACGCTGATCTGAATTGAACCGGCTGGTCTGTGTTCTCCCCCACACCGCGTCAACCATGAATCCTCTCTTTAATTGTCTGTACCTTTGTGAGTGCACGTTCGTTGTGGCCTTCTTAGGTCAAAGCAATAAACATTTAGGCACCTATTACATGGTGTTGAGAGGAGACTTCAGGCAAGTCTCATTCAGGAGAGCTGGCAGATGCTGACTGTATGTATTTTATTTTTTGTTTCCTATTTTTGCATTAATTGCACATCTACAGAGAGGTACTGAAAAGTGTGCCTTTTTCAATTAAAAGAGAAACCACGGCCAACTGTAACATTTGCTAACAGTTTACATCACCAAACATGCACACACGGAGGGTGCTATTCTTAAGAAGTAGAAAACTCACGTGGCTGTTAAAGTGATGTCTCTATTCTTCTTTAATGATGACAATCTTTGCACCTTATCTACTTGAGTCTTGCTTAACTGTAGTCACTGATTTTAATGCAGCCAGATGGCCAAACAGACTCATTCCCTTTTTTATTATTTTGCCTTTCCTGCAATCTATTAGTTACGATGTTTCACAGCAGACTTACAAACTTTAGAAGGCTGTATGGGGTTCTCCTTTCCCGATGCATAATTATGTTTTTTCAACATTTAGCACCATACAATCAAGGTTCCTACATAGAGTATACCAATAACTGCTCATGTAATAATAGCTTTTTTATAGTACGGTATTTGCATGTATTAACAGTTTTAAGTAATAATGAGTTCACTCTTTTGTGTGTCTGCAGCATTAATGCTAATGAGCTGTGTTTGTCCACACCTATTTTTTCAAGAGAGTGTGTGGCTCCAAGAAGCGCTGTTGTGCACATTATCATCATACAGTATACAATGTAATTCTGCACTTACACAACGGACTAGATGTCATATATTGCATACAACAAGTAACATTGAGAGACATTGAAATGTTAGTAGCACTAGTGCTAACAAGACAGTCACGTGTTAAAGGGACGTTTTGCAACTTGCTCCTAATTAGATTTTTGGAAACCAAAAGAGAATGCATATTATTAAGAACAGATTATTGAACAGATTATTTAAAAAAAATAATACATTACGAATTAAAGTGTGTAAAAATGTACGTACATTTTTGTTTGAAAAAAATAAGTAACGTTCATGACTGTTTGCTGGTAAACCCGTATAGTAGTGTTTAAAATAGTAGCAGTCCAATGTGACTAACCAGATTAATCACTGTCATTAGTATATTTTTATTGCTACATGGCAAACAAGTTACCAGTGGGTGCAGTAGATTCTCAGAAAACAAACAAGCCCCACCTTTCATGTTATGCACGCTCTTAAGGCTGTGCAATTGGGCAATTAGTTGAAAGGGGTGTATAAAAAATAAAAAATGCAGCGTGGCATTCATCAATGATCAATTTTGTGAAAAAAACAGGTTGGACTCAGGTGGCCCCTATTTAAGGATGAAACCAGCACTTGTTGAACATGCATTTTTCTTTAAAAGCCTGAGGAAAATGGGTCCATCAATACATTTGTCAGAAGAACAGCATACTTTGATAAAAAAAATTGACTGGAGAGGGGAAAACTTATGAAGAGGTGCAAACAAGGTTTGTCTAAAATGATGTCCAATGCCTTAAAATGGAGAGCAAAACGAGAGACATGTGGCAGAAAACAGAAGACAACTATCAACATGGATTGAAGAATAACCAGAATGGCAAAGGCTCATCCAAGGATCAGCTCCAGGATGATCAAACACAGTCGGAAGTTACGTGTAAGTACTGTGGCAGTTACAAGACATCTGTGTGAAGCTAATCTATTTACAAGAATCCCCCACAAAGTTCATCTGGTAAAAAAGGCATGTGCAGAAGAGGTTGCAATTTGCCAAAGAACACATCAACTGGCCTAAAGAGAATTGGAGGAACATTTGTGGACCGATGAGAGTAAAAAAAAATTTTTAATGGGGGGGGGGGGTCCAAGGGCCACAGACAGTTTGAGACGACCCCCAAACTCTGATTTCAAGCCACAGTATACAGTGAAGACAGTGAAGCATAGTGATGCAAGCATGATGTACATGTTTCTCCTACTACGGTGATGGGCCTATTTATTGCAGATCAGTTTGCATATATCAAAATACTTGAAGAGGTCATGTTGCTTTATGCTGAAGAAAACCTGCCCTTGAAATGGGGGTTTTAACAAGACAGTGACTCCAAACACACTAGCAAATGAGCAAAGTCTTGGTTCCAAACCAACAAAATTAATGTTATGGAATTGCCAGCCCAATCCCCAGACCTTAATCCAGTCGAGAACCCAAATTCTCGATTGGATTAAGGTTTGAATGTGTAAAGTCAACAGCAGAAGCTGCTATTTTTTTAACACACCCCTCTCAACTAATTAACTCAACTAAAGCATGCATATCATGAATGCTTGGTTTTTGTTTTCTGAGAATCTACTGCCCCTACGAATAACTTTGCCATGTAACAATAAAAATATAACAGTGATTAATCTGGTTAGTCACATTTGACTGCTATTATTCTGAAAACTACTGTATCGTCAATTTGGAGTCATTTTGTGGTTATCAAATGCTATACATTCAGTGATTATAATTTTCCACACGTGACAACTTCTTATGGTTAGATTACAACTTTTTTTCTCCTAATATTTTGACTTTATGTTTGTGAAATTACTGCTGATTGATGTTGATGTCTTCCATTTTCTTAAAATGTTTTGTTAAATTGTAGTTTTAGAATGTGCGGTAGGCAAATAAATCGATTGGAACGCACTTTGAACACACCTGTTGTAAAGCAAGATATGTTACATATATTTGAAAAAAAAACCTAAATAAAAATAATAAATGTTATGGTCTTTAGAAACTTCTGAGAGCCATATGTGGTCATCAAAATAGCCACATCTGGCTCCTGACCCATAGTTTCCCTACCCCTGCCCTTTATGATAATGATGGCCTCATCTAGCTCGGGGATGGTATTACGTCCATGAGGAAGGAGTTTATTTTATTTTTCTTCATGCAACGCAACAATTTCCAAAGTGATGGTTTGAGTGCCTCTTGTCTCAAAAGTGGAGCAAGTGAAGGTGATAGATTTTTATTTCAAGTTTGGTGTACATAAACAGGTCAGAACATCATTAAATAGTCCCTCTTACATACTTGGCCTTTTTAACTTCTGTTGTGATTTCCTCACTAAATGTGCTCTCTCTCATCCTCAGTGGTACATGATCAGCATCGTTCACATCTACAGCCGCTGGAGGAACAGCGAAATCCGTTGTTACGTCAACGGCCAGCTGGTTTCGTACGGAGACATGGCTTGGCACGTTAACACAAATGATGCAAGTATACCCTTTGTTATATCAGTGCATACTTGTCAGAGAAAAGAAACTCCTTACAACCTCAGCGGCACCCAGTTGTTGCACTGTCTGTCTTCAAATGCCTTGCATGTCATAAATATACATATGCTCAGCAGTTGTTACAAAGAGCTGGATAAGGGATGATCACACATGCATGGAAAATATTTCACTCACTCTCCAGTCCATTTGCATGTTTGAATTAGGAATAAACGGCTTCACATTTACACTCCCAGGCACTCAGATTGCTTAAATGACCGGTGTGCTTCATGAAATACTCCATCACATTAACTGCAGACAACACTAATGTGTGAGAAAGGAGTCCCCCACCCCTCCCCCACCCGCTTGAAGGTTGTGATTAAATCAGACATGGCTGCGAGAGCACCTGCATTACACTGAGGGGATATTTCACTGCATCCATCCATCTCTTTAACTAGTCCTCTGTGTTGGGTATTGTCTTATTACATTTCTAGATTAACAAGTGCATCTACTTCAGATTGCATCTTCGAGCTCTTCAGATAGCAAAAATTACAGTAAAAAATAGGTTTTTAAGATACACGAACGTTATTTAGAATTAGATATTTTTTGAATGTAGACGTAACTCCTCTATTTTGTGCATTGTGGAGATACGAGTAGCAAAGTCATTAAAAGAAGTGCATTTGGTCAAATAATGTTCAAATGGAGCAGTGATAGTGGTCATGATAACAGCGGGTTTTATTTAGCGTGATATCACAGCTGTATTCCCATTTCCCAAAAGTCTGCACAGAGTCCTAATTTCTGGAAAATGGATTTTTCTCCGGTGGGGAATTGGGCTTCACTGAGCAACATTGCACGGATGGTGGTTGCATTTATGATTTTCTGAGGTCAAAATATTGTGGCTCGTTGACCGGAATGCGCCTGAAGAGATGCGAGGTACTCTGAAGGGAGCTGGATTGAAAAAAGGTTGTCATAGTCTACTCAATCATTGTTAAAAGTCAATGCGAAGACATGCTTTATTCCTCCTCTACATTCCTAAACTTTGCTCGGCCTACAGAGTTACGATAAATGTTTCCTGGGCTCCTCGGAGACGGCCGACGCGAACAGGGTCTTCTGTGGACAGCTGGGAGCGGTCTACGTGTTCACCGAGGCATTGAATCCTGCACAGATCTTTGCCATCCATCAGCTGGGCCCAGGTTATAAGGTATGGTGACCTTAAGGGCGGCCAAAATAGACTCTATCCTCTATTAACCCGTACAAAGGTTAATAGAGGTCAATACAAAATCTACAATAGTTCTGTAGTATTGTTTCTCCATCCTGGCAAAGATAAACTCCTCCATAAACGAACATAAGGGCATAACGACGTGATACACAGAATCCCTCTGTCCTCGCCACTCTAATCCCTCTAATGCAAAATGACTGTCTTTGGTCTACATCATTTTTGATAATGTGTTACAAGGCAGAATGGCCCGTTGCCTTTTATTACATTTTGCTTCACAAACAGCCACAGGTTAAAATGGGCATTCAAACGCTTCTCAGTCTGAAAAAAGTACAAAACAAAGAAATAACCAACATGGTAAATTGAATACTTCTATGACAATGTCAGTCAGGATTTTCAGCATTGTCTGTTGAGAAATCAGTTTGCCATGGTTGATGATGCCAGGTTTTACCTTCCATACAGTAAGGCTTTCCATTCAAGAGCAGCTTTGCACTCATTTGCAGCTCTCAATTGCAACGGGCAAGGATGTCAAAGCCAATACACTGTAGGTGAATTGCGGAGTAAGGTCAAGTCCTCCAGCATATAAGAGCTTTTTAATGGAGTGTGTGGAGTACATTCACTGTAACACATTTGACTTGATGTACTGTTCACTTGCCTGGGTTACCTTTAACCTTGTTTGATGTCTGACATATGCTTTAACTGTGTATTAGATGGTGTGGTTGTTCAAGTCAATACTGTAATGTGAAAATGGATACTCCAAGCATACCTGTCAACATGTATACATTGTTCATAATCTGCATGCTTTTTACTGCATGATTGACGGTACGGAGCACAATGAAGCAATAAAATGGCAGAATTCACCTTCTCACCTGTCCCCTCCCTGGTGGTGTAATGGGACAACTGCTGACTTTTAAGGCAAATATCATGGTTTCGATCAATAAAAAAAAAAAAAAAAATTAAATGTTATTTTGCACTAACAATACGTTTCTCACATACCCCAAAATAAGTGTCTAACTTCTGGTTCAAGTCAAATAGTATAAAAATAGCTTTTAATGGCTCTGAGAAATGTGGTGGCCACAGCAGCAGCGTTATTATCACTGCCTTCATGGTGCAGTGTATGCTGTATTAAATACAGCATACACTGTATTTAAAGAAATATTTTAAGAATATTTCTTAATTTTCATCCAGGTTGCTTAGTTGTCTTTTGAAGTACATTAAGTATTTTAACAATTCCAACACACTTAATACCAACATTTTTCTGTTGTGATCCAGCTTGATTGATCACCTTATGGCCAACTTTTCCTATGTGAGCATCACAGCAATAAAACTCTACAATCAATGATGGCCTGTGGCAACAAGACAGAAAGTGGCCAAATGTGCTAGCAGTGTTTTATAAGACTGGCCGGCCAATGGACTGACGCTGCTTTGCCGCCGGGTGTTTCCGGCCACAACTTATGAGATCATTATTTTCACACGGGGACCGCGCTCGCGCCGCAGTGCGGTTCCGCAGCTTGTTGTTTCCCATCATTCTTACCAAGCGAGATGTTTGAAGGATGAGAGAGACTACATGATGTGACGCATGCTGGCTGCTATTCACACGTAGTTGCAGTAGACGAACACAATTGTTATATTTCCGTTTAATCACCGGGAAGACTGGAAATAAGACATTTAACACACACTCATGCTACCTTTTTAAACTCCTTGCAGGGAATTGTTTTGCTGATGAGCTCAGTTAGCTTTAAACGCCCAATGTCCAATTTATTCCCAGGCTGGTTTCTTTTTAAGCAATGCTCAATACATTTTTTGTGTATGTTTAAAAAAAAAATTTTTTTTTTACCATAGACATACAGTAACATTGAAAAGTGAATAATCCCCTTACATTTTATTTTTAGGCATTTGTATTCTTCTCAAGGAACAATACTACAAATACAGAAATGATGGATATACAGGTATAGATGTAACTATAGCTGTTGCACTTCAGGCAATAAGGAACTTGCACCCATCCATGATTTATAACGCTTGGCAGTAGGGATAGGATGTATTTAATACACTAGCATTTTCCTAAAACAAAATATAAACGCCGTGAACCAGGGGCGTGCAAAGTGCGGCCTGGACGCCATTTGTGACCTGCTGATAGTTTTTATTATTATTCTAAAAGTAACATTTGTTATTTATGAGATGTGTTAGTAGTGCTGCCACGAGACATTCGACGAGACAATACACACAATTATTAATGCAACAATACATCTTCAGTAGGATAAAACTAACCTGTCCCACAACATTCTAAGCTAATATATACTAATTACGTATATATACTGTATTACTTGTAATTTCTTATCATACCAGTCGTTGGGGCCTTCATATTAATGAGAAATTTTGCCACGTTTTTATCTTGTGAGATCTTGTGACCTCTTTAATTATAGGAAGATATTACACTCATTTGTCAAAGCTCATGTATCTTATGGTACATTGGATTGGTATCTTTAATGCACAAAATATAGCAAAGTGGCCTCCCACATTATTAAACCTTCTGTATGCAACAGCTATATTCATTTATTTATTTGTTTTTATGTATTTTATTTGATAATTACATGCTGGAAAATTGCGGTTTTGTTTGTGTCTTTTTAAAAATGTGTATCACAAACTAATCAACTGAACGTAGACCTTAAAACCGAAGCACCTGCTTATGACATACCGTTAAACTACATATATTTATTGTAAAAAAAACCAATATCTTAATGGAATGCTTGCATGTAATGAACGTACAGACAAAAAACATCAGAATTTAATTTCACCCTTATTTGATTTCTTCCTCTCCCAGAGCACATTTAAGTTCAAGTCAGAGAGCGACATCCATCTAGCGGAACATCACAAGCAAGTGTTGTATGACGGCAAGTTGGCCAGCTCTATCGCCTTCACTTATAACTCCAAGGCCACCGATGCACAACTCTGTCTGGAGTCTTCGCCCCGGGAAAACACCTCCATCTTTGTCCATTCACCCCATGCGCTTATGCTACAGGTCAGAACTGGACTAAAAATACTGTAGTTGTCACTGACAGATCATATGTTAAAATATAATTAAGTCATTTGTTTTGAATATTTGGTCTGCAGGATGTGAAAGCCACTGTGACTCACTCCATCCACCGCGCCATCCACTCCATCGGTGGCATCCAGGTTCTCTTCCCCCTGTTTTCCCAGCTGGACTACCATCAGTTAAACGACAGCCAAGTGGAGAGCACTGTATGGTGAGAGCTGGAGGAAGACGAGACTAAATGACAGTTACAATATACATTGACTTTGCAAAGTAATGTGTTTTTTCACATTGGTAAATGCTGCGCTTTTTCCTCTCTGAGCTGCCCAAGCCAAAGATCTCCCACTGTGCTTTGGGTGGCGTCAGAGCTCTGATCTATTTCCATGTTGGTTTAACGCCAGCATTTTGACCAAATAGCCACAGTGGCGGCCGCACAACACAGAACAACAGAATAAACCATCCAAGCCAAAAGCTCCCTTGGTTCTGAAGTTGTCTCTTATGTCTGCTCCCGTTCTTGCATTTGAAAGGTCTTTTTCATAACAACTCTGCTGCTCACTGGCCGACAATATGTTTGCTTATTGGGCCCTTTTAGAGCGAGTACTTGTAAATCCCGCTGGGCTCGGAAGCTTTGAAGTTTTTGCAACAAATAATATCTGGATTTAATATCTGGTGTGATTCCACTCATCCTGGAATACCATGAAAACAGACGGATCAAAAACAATAATGCCAGACAGTGTTTGGTTTCTACCTTGAAGATTAACAGCTTGTGTAATACTTTAGGTAAGAGTGAAAACCTGTTCTGTGTTAAACAAAACCAAAAAAATCTATTTTTACACTAATGATACATAAACAGGTATTTTCATAAAAACACTTCTTGGGTGTTTTAAGTCATGACATAGTTGAGAAACAGAAGTTCTCCTATTTTGTGCGGAAGTGATACGTTTTTGGCTTTTTCTTTGTACTTTTTTCCCACTATGTTTGGAACCCTTTCTCATATTTAGAAGAAGTAAATTGAAGGCTAACTAGTTATGCCTAATGTGGTGGCCCTCTGTTGTGCCCCTGCAGTCATTCTGTAGCCTGTAAATTAGACAACACACAAAATTTTACACCACAATTTTTCCTCGTTTTTTCAGCATTCTCATTCTCATTCTCATTAGAGCAAAATATCGCTTACATCTTGTCGCGTTATTAATACATCGCACGAG
The DNA here is from genome assembly GCA_024372805.1 of Oostethus manadensis. Taxonomy (NCBI): domain Eukaryota; kingdom Metazoa; phylum Chordata; class Actinopteri; order Syngnathiformes; family Syngnathidae; genus Oostethus; species Oostethus manadensis. The sequence goes on from QODF01000102.1 coordinate 1,056,369, forward strand.
TCAATTTGTATTTTTAATAGACAAATCGGCACTCACATTAAACATGAAAAACACGAAAAAACTTGGGGATTTCACACAAAACACACAAAAATGCAATACAATATAAATATATATATATTTTTTGGTAAACATTTTTGGCTTTCTGGAACGGATTTATTGGATTTACTTAATTTCCTTTGGGAAAATTATATTTGCTTGACCATATGTTTTGGTTTGAATCAGACCTTCTGGAAGGGATCAATGACGCTAACCAAGGTTCCACTGTAGAAGCTGCACAATATTGACGACGGTTAAAAGAGATAAGGCAAAAAACAAACCTCTACCACACTGAGATTATGGAGGACTCAGAATTGTCCTGCATAATTTGAATTTTTCTAAAAATCCCCCCAAAATATCGATGCCGTAAAACACTGTATTTGGACAAAAGGCCAAAACACATACTTTTTAAAAGAAATACCCAGGTTTCTGTAATAATAATCTTCCACTCCAGTTATGTAGGTGAGAGTTCTTAGTATTTTAAACCAACCAAAATGTAATGTTTAAAATATTTGGGCAATGCCACATACTCCCATAAGGTTTCCTAGAAGCCATATAAATAGATGTAGCATAATACCCGTAAAGTTACACACGAACAAAAAAGTTTATTATACAAACAAATAATTAAACTTAAATTATAAGTCACACCCTTGCACTTGACGGAGGTAATCATTTTAAAGAAAGCATTCCTTCCTGATATCATGAAAGCGCGGCAACAGTTGGAAGGAATAAAGAAAATAACAGGCACTTGCTTAGAGCAAGCAGACGAGGCGACACTCAATCACATGACTTTGTATGCATGTTGTGCATCTCTGGGCCAGCCTGCATTGAAGTGATTGTGTCCTTGTTATTGTTGTGCTTGAGTGGAGGCCACCAGAGAATGTGAGGCAAAGCCGATTACAGAGCGTCACCCGGCATCGCTGTCACTCAGCCAAAGGTTTCAGCTGAACAATGAAAAAAGTCACCTTCAGCCCACCTTTCCTGGCTTTTTATGGGCTTTGTGCACGTTAACTCACCCTTCAGTTCACCTTAAACTGACCCAACCCACTTTAATCTGATTCCATTGTTACCAAATTTTGTGATGCCGTTTACAGTTCTTGTTCTTTTTTCAGTGCTACTCTCCTGGCCTTTCTGGTGGAGCTGCTTAAAAGCTCCGTTGCCATGCAGGAACAGATGCTCGGAGGGAAGGGCTTTTTGGTTATTGGATACCTCCTAGAAAAGGTAACAGAAAGAAAACATTGACTGAATGCTTTCTTTTTCAGTGACATCACTTTGCCACTCGGTGTCTTACCTTGCCAGCAGAATGAACACGCAGGATTTTTTTTTCCTCCTCTGTATTGTGACCCATCGCCAGCTTTCACACTCTCACGTATAGCTCCATCTGTTCAAGATATGATTAAACCACACCTTTGCTTCTTCTGCACCTTCATTTATCTCTGGCCATTGCTGTGTTCCCATCTGGGCAGAAAGCAGGTGGCAGTAAGTCGGGAAAAAATAGAAATTCTATGCAAAGTCAAATATGTTCCTCATAAAGACTGAGGGCCTCTATTTTTAAACGGTGGGACATGGCAGAAGATTCTGTTCTTCTGTCTTTTAATTGTCCATTGGGCTTGACATCACATGTACTGTTATGTAATATTTGTAAAGCATGCGACACAAAAACTGCATAAAAAAGCATCAGCAGTATTTGCTTGATTAATGAAGGAATTAACTTTATCATGTTAAATACGCCCACTTCTATCCTTGTGTACACCTAATTTATTACTTAATTAAACCGTGCTCCTGTTTAGCTTTAACTCTACTGTTAAAGCTTGATCAACAATATTTAATCTTGTAGAGTGACACTTTCATAATGTGCCTATTTTTGTAGACTATTTTAGATAAAGCCATTCACTGTAATTAGTAGGAACTTTTTTGTTACATGAAATGATAACAAATTCATCCCACAAATGCAATATGTATTTTTAATGAGAAATGTATTTTACAAGGTGGCCATTTAGTCTTGATCACCGATGCAAGCCAGGAACTAACATTCCGATTCTTCCAGGATTGTTGAAATTTTAAATTTAATTTAATTTCTGAATTTCAGAAAAAACAGCTCCCGTTATGTGCACTGCGATTGACTGGCGACCAGTCCAGGGTGTACCCCACCTCCCACTCAAAGTCAGCTGGGATAGGCTCCAGCTCATCCGTTACCCTAATGAGGATAAGCCACATAGAAAATGGATGGATAGCTCCTGTTCTGGTCGGCTCCTGGAACATTTTCTGGGTGCTGCAGGCCCATTTCCCTGCTGCACTTTCCCACCTTCTACACAGCATCACTGGATGTGGATAACGCAGCTTCACACCCCTTTTTTGACACCGGGCAGCATGCACCATTTCCCGTTTGCATGAAGCTTCTTCTGTAGTTCCCCATCTTCCATGTAGCCTTGCTGGGCATGTTCCAGTTAGAACATCTTGCCCTGCTGGCCGGGCTTTATGCACCATTTCGGGCTGCATGAAACCTAGTTACCCGCCAGACATTCCTGCCTCCCATGGAAACTTGCTGGGCGTAATCCAGGTGGAACACCTTGCCTCTCTGGCTGGCCTCCAGGCCCCTTTCCCTGTCTGCTGGAGACTCAGTTTCCTTCCCTACCTTCCATGGAGCCTCTATGGGTGTGCATAAGCAGCACTCACACATGAGGTTTATCAAAAATAAAGCTTTTTTGTAAAAGTACACTGCTGTGGTAAGAAACGTTTATATTCAAGTTCAATGGTTTGATATTTACATAGTAGTTGAAAATAACTCTGTGACAAAGTTAAAACTGAGTTCATATAAGTTTTAAATAAATCATGGAAAAGTTCAGACATTTCATCCAAAATTTACTGTAAGCAACCCCATTTAAACAATGCACATACTGTATTTAAGAACAGCCTCTTGTTGGGAACGGGGCATTTAAACAAGGAATCGGAACCGGATTCTTTCAAATTCAGATGGTGCCCATGGTACACAATTTAAATATTTCCGTGCTATTCATTGCTGCTATGTTTGATATTAAGTCTATTATTTTATCAATTGTATTTTTACAATGTTATGCAGCATTTTGAAATTTAAATGTATACATTTAGGAAAATATGTTTTATTAGTATTTATTTTGTATATTGAAATTATAAATACAAATGTTACATATGAATTATATAGTATGTATACCACATGATATACACACATACACCTGTGTGTGTGTGTGTGTATCTTTTCCTTTCAGCTTATCCCCCAAGGGTCGCCACAGCGAATCAATTGCCTCCTTCTAATTCTTTGTATGGGCGTGTGTGTGCGTACTGTATATACTGTACACTGCTCAAAAAAATAAGAGGAACACTTTTTAATCAGAGTATAATAACCTATCAGTCAAACTTCTGGGATATTAATCCGGTCAGTTAAGTAGCAGAGGGGGTTGTTAATCAGTTTCAGCTGCATCAGGTGCATCAGAGGGGCTACAATGAAACAGATCCTAAAACAGGAATGGTTTTCCGGGGCACTGACTCCTCATCTCTTTTGGCTGATTTTTTTTACTGAATGACTTTCTACTGCTGTAGTTTTTCATTTGGCTTGGAACATCTCTGTTGATAGCATGGTGCCGTACTGACCAAACAATCAGAAACAGGCTCCATGAGGGCCCGACGTTCTGTAGTGGGCCCAGTACTCACTGCCCAGCACCATAGAGCTCGATTGGCATTTGCTATAGAACATTAGAATTGGCAATGACGCCACTGGCGTCCTGTGCTCTTCACTGATGAGAGCAACCTGAGCACATGCGACAGACGTGCAAGGGTCTTGAGATGTCGTGGAGAACGTTATGCTGCCTGCAACATCATTCAGCATGACCGGTGGTGGGTCAGTGATGGTCTGTGGAGGCATATCCCTGGAAGGACGCATAGACTTCTACAGGTTAGATAATTGCACCCTGACTGCTATTAGGTATCGGGATGAAATCCTTGGACCCATTGTCATAACCTACACTGGTGCAGTGGGACCTTGGTTCCTCCTGGTCCACGACAATGCCCGACCTCATGTGCATAGAGTATGCAGGCATTTCCTGGAGGATAAAGGAATTGATACCATTGACTGGCCCCCACGTTCACCTGACCTAAACCAAATAGAACATCTCGGGGACATTATGTTTAGGTCCATCCGGCGCCGCCAGGTTGCTCCTCAGACTGTCGAGGAGCTCAGTGATGCCCTGGACCAGATCTGGGAGGAGATCCCCCAGGACACCATCCGTTGTCTCATTACAAGCATGCCCCGACATTGGCAGGCATACAAGCACGTGGGGGCCAAACAAACTGAGAATCATTTTGAGTTGCTACAATGACATTTTGGCAAAATGGACCAGTCTGCTGCATAATTTTTTCACTTTCATTTGTGGGGTGTCTTTGTTTTCTCCCTTCAGTAGGGTGATCATTTTTATTTCACTCAAATTATGTGGCATCATTTTGTCACTAATAAATCACCTACTTATTATCAGGAGTGTGTGTGTGTGTGTTTGCATACAGCTATGAATCACTCCCAGGTTTCTGTTTATCAGTTAGAGCTTGCTTTGTTGTTGATCTTTGTCGTTCTTTCTGCAGTCGTCACGGTTGCACATCAGCAGGTCTGTGCTTGAGCAATTCCTCGCATTTGCTAAATATCTTGATGGGCTCACATTCGGGGCGCCACTGCTCAAGCAGCTTTGCGACCACATCCTGTTCAATGCTGCCATCTGGATCTACACCCCTGCCAAGGTGAGCCCACATAGGTACATTATATTGTCCCAGATAACTCTAGGATGAAGAGTTGGGCTGCCTCTAGGGTGGCAGCAAAAAGGCATGTTTTTGCCCGAACTAATAAATAAATAAGATATCACAGAAGCAGTGTACTTGTTGAAAATGCACTTGTCTCCAGAAAGCGGTAAGGACCAAGCATGAATAAATATGTGAAATAAATGCAAAATTCTTTGGGGGCATTCCTGCTACCATCCTCCAAAGTAGAGCACCGGGAGATAGAGTGGATAAAAAAATGAGAGAAACGAGTAATGAAGTGTGTTAGACCACTGTACATCAGTACCCAGAGCAGCGCTGGCTGCCTCCCTGGGGACGTGCCGCACCATCCTATGCCCTCTCCTTCCGCTACTAGGTAGCTGTGTAAATGATGGTGGTATGCAGCCAGCATCCAATACACAACAATTGGAGGACTTCAGGCCACTGGATAATGTTTTTGTGCTTTTCTGTTGTCATGGAAATAACAGAGCGGTGTTAAATTATCACCAGTGTGTCATTTCAGGCCGCGCATCAATTTGAAAAACACATCCCCTTGGTGCTAAACTACATTGCGTTGTCAGTGAAATTATTATTATGGGCAAAGTGCAAAAGAGAACATGTTTTTGTGAAATAATGCAAGCTGTCTCAAATCTAATACTTTAATACTAAAGTATACTGTCAATTGCTGTTTGCGCACTTAATGGAAATGACGATCGCAATACTTCTCTCTTTATAAATGGTGATTTAGAACCACTTGTCGGCAAACACTTGATTTTTCAATAAATCAAAACTGAATTTGTTATTACTTTTTCTCATTTACGTGAATGTTTGGAAGATCTTCCACTTTGTAGCCACATTTGATGGTGGGAAGTATCAAGTAATACCCGGGTATTGGCAGTGCACTGCATTTTTTCATTCTTCTCAGTGTGAATGCTCTTATGCACTCAAAAAGCTGAGTATTGAATTGAGCAAACTGAGACATGGCAATATATAGTATAATAGGGCTGGAAATCATCCCAATGAATCATATTTTGTCTTTAGTTAACTCAGAATTAATCACATTTAACAACAGGTATGAATACATTTTTTAGAAAAAAACATTAGAATTTAGCACGTTTGAATGTACTAAATTCTAATATTCTACCATGTACAGATAAACCATACTGTATTTTTCCTCTTTTTCTTTCACCTCATGTTTGGTCCCAAATGCTGATACTGTGTGGGAAATTTAGGAATTTGTTCCTACTTATGGCTACACATAAGTAAACCTTAAACTATGGTGTGGGCTGAGGGTCAAGCAGGACGTGCCTATGTTAATTGCACGTTAAAAAACACAGTGTCGTTTAAAGGAAACTTGCGTTAACTTTGACAGCCTTAATGATATATAATATAAACGAATATCTCCCTAAACAAGGACTTTTTAAGGATAGACACAACATCTGATAATGATAATGCCATAAAATGTACCGGTTGCCATGGTTCCATATTTTTTCAGTGTACTTAAAGTTCTATCTATTATCATGTACATGTTTTCACTGCAGATCCAGCTGTCTCTCTACACATACCTCTCCTCTGAGTTCATTGGCACAGCAACCATCTACAACACCATTCGACGAGGCGGCATGGTGCTCCAGCTAATGCACACCCTCAAGTACTACTACTGGGCTGTCAACCCCGCAGATGGCAGCGGCATCGCCCCAAAGGGTCTTGGTGAGCGCACGTATCATTACGTTACTTAGCGATATAGCAATGTGGATCCTATGGTGCCTGGTGTGGTCCATGCTGCATGAAATTAGAACTGCTATTTGTCAAATATTGGCTTTCACTCTGTTAATTATTTTTTCTTTTGGAGAGATATGATCAGATATGCAATTGAATGGGAAAGTGTGTGCAAACATTTTACTGTTACTGCACATAAATGTGATTTAATAGTATTACAAAAATGCATTTGGACAAATAAAGGCTTGTGTAACACTTGTGTAATTGGGTACTGCCACCAACCTCAAAATGTGGCAATGTTTTTTCATAGACAATAACCCTAGGATTTATTAGATTGCTTGTGAAACAAAAGAATGAATATGGTAATGAGCTTGTTTAGAAAATGTATGTGTTTTCATCCCTGTGCTATTTCAAAACATAACCGTATCTCATCCTGATATATTGGATTTATATTGGCTACTGTTTCAGTGTGATAATTTGCACGCACATTTTTGTTTTGTAATGTTACTGAGGTCCAAAAATGTTGTCTACTTATTTATTTTAAATAATTTTACCTTTTTTTTTTTGTCTTTAAATGAAATAGCACATCAATGGTAGAGATACTACACACACTACACACACATTTTGTGGATTTTACTTAAGTGTTGGAATTAAAGGGATAGTCAGACATTTTCAATTTAGTTTGGTTCTTACCATAATTGTTAAATAAAATTTTTTTTAACAACTTTGTTTGTACAGTATATTAAGAAAAGTCTCACCTCAGGGACGTCGTTTATCTATGTCATCATTTGGTTTGCACCATTTTTACCATCACACACTTCCCATGAACAGCATGTTGAAAGTGTCCTTGAACTGTCACTTTTACTATCCATTTTCCTTTAACTGAATTTTATTAACAACCTATCACACGCAACCTTTTTTCACAGAGTGCTGGCTTTATTCCACGTCTAGTCGCGATGGAATCTGCTCATTGTCTCTTAAAACTGTCATGCTAGCGGTTTAATAACACTTGTCATGCTGTCAAAGGGGATTCCTGCCATTGTTAGCAATGTTATCACTGCGAATTTTTCTGAATAAATTAGCGCCAGACAGTTTGGGATGAAGATTTATTCTCACGGGCCGTGCCGGAGATGAGTCAAGGCCTATATTCTCCCATAATTGATTTCCTACTGAAAGAAGTAGTGACCTTTTTAGGTTGAGCTTAGCTCGGTAATGATGGCAACATACAAAGCAACACAATACAGTGAAACCTTGGTTAGCATCATTTATCCGTTCCAGAAGGTTCAACACTAACCAAAATAGACACTAACTGAATTAGTTTTTACTCATAGAAAATAATGCAAATCCAATGAATCCGTTCCAGACAGCTGGAAGACACATAGTTTTTTTGGAGTTGCAGTATAATTCTAAATGCATATAAATGCATACTGTGCCATGGAGGGTCGAGAAACTGCAGGTTTTCCCCAACCATTCTCTGCAACAGGTCCTTAAATCAATGAGGTCCTTTCCTCAAATTGTAGAAGGTGTTGATCATTAAAATCACCTGCATTGTTGACCGTCTGGCAAAAAAACCTGCAGGGTCTCAGCCCTCCATGGCACGAGTTTGACACCCCTGGTATAAAAGATGAAGAAAGGGGTGTGAAAGATGTGATTTTTTGATGTGAGTGTTCCCAAAGACACGATGTGGTAGCGAGACTCCACATGGACACCACATTCCTGTTTTGACGTGAGTTATTTATTGAATTCAATAGTGTTTCTCACCCCATTAACCTAAAATGAAGCCAGACATTTTCAAGTGCCAGCATTTTGATAAAGGTGTTGCACTGAATTGAATTCATGAAATAACTCATGACAAAACTCATGTTTTGCTGCTACTTCGTGTCTTTGGGAACACTCACATCAAGAATAATGTCTTTAATGAAGATAAACATTACCTTAAATGTTCTGTATCCCTTTCATCTGTCATTTACATGCATTTGGAATAGTTTTAAGCATGTAAAACTATTTAAAATACTTTAAATTGTTGAGAATCAAATGCTGATGACATCATAGTGGGGCTACATAGCTCACTTCCACCTGCTGTTTTGTTAGTAAGCTACCTTCTTTTCTAGAAGCTAAGGACAATTTGTGATGCTAAATAAATAAATAACACAGTTGGACTCACGGAAAGACATGCCACCGTATTTGTGCGCTCACCAAAAATGTATGTAAACCAAGGCAGAATTTTGGTAAAAACTTTTAATCTTAATTGAAAAACACGCTGACCAGGGCGGATGCTGACCGAAGTTCCACTGTATGTCTTTCATAATGCTGTACAACATTATGCCTATACTACCATTTTAAGAACGTAACCAAGCCACCGAGCCACACAAAATACGCCGGACCGAATATAATGAAAATACACGCAGAAGCAGAAAACAATTTGGCTTGAAAAGGATGTTATTGTATGTGCCCTATACTGTGCATTAAAAGAGACAAGATTTTTAAGGTCTACTGTGAGAAGGTGGGTAATCTCCTGCAGCCGAACCTTCACTTGTCCGCTCTACTCTGATGATTTTGTTATGTGAGTGTCCTATGCTATGCATTAAAGGAGACAATATTTTGGAGGTCCTCTGCGAGAAGGTGGTTGTGCTCCTGCTACAGAACCTCCACTTATCTCCCCTGATCTACTGATTTTATTGTATGCGAAACCATTCCATTTTCTTCCGCTTATCCGGGTCTGGGTCTCAGTAGGGAAGTCAGCCGTCTCAGTAGGGAAGTCCAGACTTCCTGGTCTCCGGCGACCACTTCCAGCTCCACCGGGCGGACACCAAGGCTTTTTTTAGGCCAGCTGTGAGACATAGTCCCTCCAGCGTGTCCTAGGTCTTCCCCGGGGCCTTCTCCCAGCTGGGCATGCCCGAAACACCTCACCAGGGAGGCGCCCGGGAGGCATCCGGACGAGATGCCCGAGCCACCTCAACTGGCTCCTCTCGATGTGAAGGAGAAGCGGCTCTACTCTGAGCTCCTCCCGGATGGCCGAGCTCCTCACCCTATCTCTTAGGGTGAGTCCAGCCACCCTACGAAGGAAACTCATTTCCGCCGCTTGTATCCGCGATCTCATTCTTTCGGTCATGACCCATAACTCATGACCATAGGTGAGGGTGGGAACGTAGATCGATCGGTAAACAGAGAGCTTTGCCTTCCGGCTCAGCTCTCTCTTCACCACGACGGTCCGGTACAGCGACCGCATTACTGCAGATGCTGCACCGATCCGTCTGTCGATCTCACGCTCCAACCTTCCCTCACTCGTGAACAAGAACCCGAGATACTTGAACTCCTCCACCTGAGGCAAGACCTCACTCCCAACCCGGAGGGTACAGTCCACCCGTTTCCGACTGAGAACCATGGCCTCGGATTTGGAGGTGCTGAGTCTCATCCCAGAAGCTTCACACTCAGCTGCAAACCGCTCCAGTAAACGCTGAAGGTCACAGCCTGATGAGGCCATAAGGACCACATCGTCTGCAAATAGCAGAGACGAGATCCTAAGGTCACCAAGCTGGACTCCCTCAACACCTTGACTGCGCCTAGAAATTCTGTCCATGAAGATTATGAACAGAATCGGTGACAAAGGGCAGCCTTGGCGGAGGCCAACGTTCACCGGAAACAAGCTCGACTTACTGCTGGCAATGCGAACCAGGCTCCTGCTTCGATTGTACAAGGACCGAATGGCACGTAGAAGCGGACCATCAATCCCGTACTCCCGGAGCACCCCCCACAGGACACCACGAGGGACACGGTCGAATGCCTTTTCCAGGTC
>QODF01000102.1:1067422-1193657 GCA_024372805.1 Oostethus manadensis
CAAATTGCATGTACAAAGCAATTCTGTGGCAAAATTAATTAAAATCTGGTCTTAAAGTGCATTTATATCCTATATACCTTTTATCTTGTCCTGAATGTCCAATCCACGAGTTTGAAAAGCTTAAAGATGGACTTATTTTCAAAGCATGAAAATACACGATATCTGAAGCGGATTGTAACATTCCTATTTGGAAATCATTTCAAACCGGACATAACATTAGTCAGGTAGAGAGCGAGCAAGCAAGCTTATTATTAGCTACCCACGGTTGTTTTACAAGTTTCACTGCGCAGTTTGACGAGATCATCATTTGCTCATCAGGCCATAGGCCTATACTGTATACAGCTTTTTAAAAATGACAGGAAAAAAATTATATTCACCAATATTATATTTTTATGCCAACATAGTCGATAATATTGGTGAGTCGATATTATAAGGTATTTATTAAAATTTACTATAGATCTGAAACTTGGATGTACTTTGGGGTAATAAGTGTACAACTTGTGTAGCAGTATAGATTTACTGTTCACTAAGAATGAGTCAGCACGCAGCCATTATTGTCTAGATTGCTGGCAACACAAGTGAGTACACCTCACAGTCGACATAACCAAACTGTGTCTTTGGTGTCAATATTCAGTGTGAGCGCTATCATTTTCATGCACTGCCTTAATCATTTTGGGCATGGAATTGAACACAGTTGCACAGGTTGTTACAGGAATCCTTTTCCAGCTCCTGATGTCATGCTTCTGCTGGAGGAGACATACTTGTCCACTCCATCACCTTCACCTTCTTCACCTTTGTCATTTTGGAGGTGTGTTACAGTTCCTTATCATGATCACTGCTTTACAATGGCAGAGTACATGTTGGACGCACGCTGATACACGCTGGAGGGACTATGTCTCACAGCTGGCCTGGGAATGCCTTGGTGTCTTCCCGATGGAGTTGGAAGAGGTCGCAGTAATTAAATCCACTAGAGAGTGTGATGCAAATTGGATCCCAGGTGAAGCCTAAGCAACTTCTGCCTTTAAAAGCCGCTGGAGTAGTGAATGTGACGTTTGTGTGGAGTTTGCATGTGCTGCAATGCAGGGTATGGTTGATTTACTCTCTCAGTATATCTGAGCAAATGGATGGCATATGGATCCTGCACGAAAGACTTATTGGTCTTGATTGTTTTTCCCCCAGTGCGCTTTCTAATTAAGCCTTTCTCATGCAGGCTCCTTTAAACAAAGTCAAAAAGATGGCGTTCAGTGTAGGCTGGTAGCCTGTGAAGACAAATCTCAAAATGGATTGCTTCCCTTCTCCAGGTCATTTTTAGCGTGGGTCTGAAGTCATTAATCTGAGCTTGATTTGGCAGGTCTGTCATTGTCGACTGAGAAATGACCAAACAAAAGGCGCCTATAAAGAGGGGGAGAGTCGAGCAAGTAATGAAGTGTTCAATTATAGGGACACGGGGAGGACATTTCAAACGGGGGCTCTGTGCCATCTCTTACCCCCATCAGGTTTTTAATAGTGAATGCTTTCGAATTAAAGCCATATATCATTCAGTTATGTGCAAAATCACCTCTGAGAGACTGCAACTTCTTCCAGACATCTTCCTTTGAGGTACCCAACACATACTCTGTCTCAATCAACAGCCTTCTCCCTTTGTGTCTGTTCCACGCTCGGTAATGGCCAATGAAAAGCCGCTTAGGTCGTCACGGTGCTCACTTCCAAACGTCTTTATTTGGCTAAAATTTCCCGTGCGAAATTGGCTCTGACGGACGTGCCTTGGAGGAGTAATGTCCTTTGAGGGCTTGTTGTTAGATTATGGGCACACGCCACCTGATGGATTGCCCTTGTGGAAGGGGCACATGACTGATTATGGTGGTTTTCAAAAGTGGCCAGTTTAGACAGACAATATTTACACCACCTGAGACCCACTGGAGATTTTCATTTAGGACAAGAAAAGGGCATTCATATCCTGTTACTAAATTCTTTCCTCCTCTCACTTACTGTTGATTTGGATTCAAAGAAACAATACAGAATGAAGTATATGAGAGCCTTTGTTTGCACCCAGCCTTAGGAGGCAGACCTCTGCATAATGTATGCTTTTGTCTATGCTGTCACATAACAAGCCTCAGTCCTGAATTTGAGGAGATTATTGCATTAATGACATTGGAATAAATCATTTTTCAATAAACTCCCTCTGCCCTTGGGGTACATGAAGCACTGTAATCTGCAATCGAGAAACACGAGCTGCTGAAGCTGTTTAACATAATTACTTGTGAATAACTCCAATGTATTGGTGGCTGTGGTAATAATGTTCTTATTAGCCCTTCCCTGTCACACTCATGTCTCAGCATAGAGTTTTCCTCTTCTCTATTAATCAACGTCGAGACACTTAAACGTTCTCCCTAAATCCTCAAGAGAGGCTCGCCATTGATTACACTGCATTTGTTAGAGCTGTGTGTCTGCTGTCATGTCCACCACTTGCTACATGAACACATGTCCAGCCAAGGTGGAGTTCTTCAGGATGGACAGATAACAAAGACACTGGCCAGTGTGACCTGTGCACTCTGAGCTTAACTATCATTCTCTTTGCTGTCAATGGAGGTGAAGGTGTATACCTTCTTACAGCGTATGGATCAATGCAAACGTAAATACTAATACTTGCTGATACTGGTGTTGATGGTCATATTACATAATCAATATTTCATTGTATTGCGTGCTCCAGTAAAAGAATTAGGATGAATCAGTTGACATTATCTAATTTCAGCTATGCTGTGTTGAAAAGAAATCAATAGTTCAGATTTTTTCACATCAAGTTGTATGACATTCCCATCATTAAATGAAAAACATAGATCCGGTTTGTTGCTGAGGCTACATACCTGTAAGTGAAGACTTGCGCTTCTCAAAACACAATATGCATACAAAAGACCATTTGCAGGACAAAAATGCCACCTCAAAAAAATCTGAGCTGCACTTTGGACACCCCTGGGTTAAGGGGTTGGTTCCAAAAAAAGGCTGAGAACCACTGAGCTACAGCACCAGGGTTCTGGTGTATTATTCATGTTGGACTCTGAGACTCCTTATTTTCTGTGGTCTCAGTTTAGACTTGAACGGGTAGCACAAAAGCTTTGTGCTTTGTCTCATATTGGAGTTTCACATTGCCACTTTAATGATTACCACAATCTCTGAGCATTTGAGACAAACTGGTTTAGTGCTTCCAGGGGAGTATGAACATAAATGAGTCCATTCTGGGTTGAAAGCTCGATTTCCACTGTCTACTTTTCTCTCCTAGGAGAGTGCCATGTGAATTTGTCTGTTGTATGACTCAGTTATCTCTCTGTCCTCCCTATGTATCTCTCTCCTTTTTCCGTATCTCTCACTCGTCTCTCTGTCCTTTCAGTCTCACTGGTTTCACTTTTTTTTCCTCCGTATCTCACGCGCTATCTTCCGTGTATCTCACTTCGTCGGTGGACAGTGGTCAGTGGATTTCCTGATTTGATCAACCAGTAAGCTTTTTAAATCTAAAGAAGCTGTACCAGTCAAAATAGAAGCGCCCTGTCAAAACTTCAATTATTTCTTGACTGTAGGTCCAAGTCCGCATAGGACAGTGGCTGGTTTTGGTCTTGGGCCACGGTCCACCATATATAGTGACCTTTGGTTTCTAGTAATGTAGCAACCTGTGCCAATGTCACAAAAATACTTAATACTTATACTAGTAAATACAGTAAGTATTAAAACAAGAAGTCACAATATAGGCACAGTGGAATCTCAGTTAGCCTATGCCTTGGTTAGTGTGTTACTTTTTTGGCTCCATTCTGGGTTATTTTGCAGCCGGGATCAAAAGTAAAGCAGACTTGACGTGAGAAACACTATTGAATTCAAGAAATAACTCACAAAGGTGACTGCGGTGGTTCAGCAGGTTGCCCAAAAGCCCGAAGGTTGCCGGTTTGATCCCCGCTCTCTTCTCCCAGTCACTGTGTCTCAGGCCAAGACTCTTCACCTCCCTTGCCTTCAGTGCTGCCCACACCAGTATATGAATGTGAATGAATGTCGGTGGTCAGAGGGGCTGTAGGCCCGAATTGGTAGCCACATCAGGCTAACCCAGGGCAGCTGTGGATACAGATGTAGGTTACCACCACCAGTGTGTGACTGAGAAGTGAATGAATAATGGGTTCACTTCACTGTGAAGAGGCATAGACGACCGTAGAAGAAGTAACGGCATTGGATGACATTACAAAGTAACGGCAATGGATGACATTACAAAGTAGGAAAGTGGTACAGTTGTCTCAAACATCCTGTGCAATATGGCTAAACCAACAAATCCATCATCCATAAAATAAGAATCAAATGTGCTCCTAATTAACTCTGAATGTAAGGAACTAACACAATCTTCCGTCAGGGGTTTGGGGTTTAATGCTAGTTATTCCGAAATATTTTTATTTCAATCGCCATTATGGTAAACATTGAGTTGACTAACATGCCAGAATAGATTGTCTTTGGTGCTTCCAATAAAGCATCATAGACCCTCTTTTGAAGCTAAGTTTAAAAAAAATCTGTACTCTGATCTGTCATTTGGATCGGCACCAAAATGTAATGACTTCATTCTTAGCCCATTAACTCAGTATTCCTTTGGCAACTGGTTATGTGTCTGTGTAAACATGCGGACCACCAAACAGCCATAAAACCTTAATGTCCGGGACGAGATGGATAGCTTCTGCTCATTCCATCATAGCACAGCAGTCCGAATTTGGGCCAGACCACCCGGACAGTTTTAATGAGATGTTGGCTCATGTGATGGACAAGTGTGACCTTGGCTTTTAGTGCCTCAACACTACATGTCATGGCTGCCTGGGATGCACGCTGACATTTGATACAACATTAACGCTCAATTTATTTTGACTAGATGCCTTTAACGACCCTCCCCGGGGCTTGCCTTCGCTGTATAAAATGATTCTAATATAGAATGTATTTTTTGTACGTGCTACTGCCGGTGGAGCTTCACTGTGTGGAGTTGATGAATGTGCAGTTCTGCATGACACAATGTTTTTTTAATCATAAGAAGCTGAATTTACTGTTCAAAGCGAGAAAATGCGAGGGTGTGTGTGTGTAAAATATGTACCCCTTTCTTCCGACACAAGGCATCAGTAGCTCATTATTGTGACTTCAAACAGTAACTCCACATCATTAAAACCAACCAAGAGTAAAATAAGAATGAACAACAGCAACACAAACAAGACGGCGGCTGTGCATTACAGTATGTTGTTCCACTACTTTACCTCTCGCTCACTCTCTTTTTCTGCGCTCGCTGCAGATGGTCCAAGGCCGACCCAGAAAGAAATCATCTCTCTGCGGGGGTTCATGATTCTCTTCCTCAAGCAACTCATCTTGAAGGTATCTTCCCCTCATCTCCATGTCTCAAAGCCCCTCTGAGCTGCACTTTGTTATGCTTTTAAGGCTTCTGATAATGCTGTTTTTCTTATTGTCCTACCATTCCTTTATAGGGTAGTGCCACTTGTACTAGCATAGTTTTAATCAAAACAGCACTCATAATAATGTTTTATTTTGAAATAAAAGCTCACATTTTAAAGTATTACTCAACAATGTTAGTGTCAGAGGTGCCACAGTGGTGTGTGTGAATTTTAGTGTGCTTTTGGTAAGCCCTGCTGGGATAATGCCGACACATGGGTCTAAAAAGCACTATTGTGCACTTAACCCACTTTTTACATGTACACTCTCCATTGTAATAGATATAGAATATCGCATATGTAACCATTTTGCTCAAAGGTATGGTCGGTGCACCTCTGTGGCTATGTGTTTGGTTTTGGTGTTCGTGTGTGTGATGGATGGAGATGAACCCAAACCAGTGAGCGATTGTGGTGCGGACACACAACCTCCTTATTTAGGCTTTACATAAAGGAAGTGGAACTCTTAATATCCAAATAAATGTCTAAACATTTTGAAAAAATATTAGGTGTGTCTCGTGAAATTAACATGTGACAAGATTTCTTGTTTGGCAAAAATCTGTATTGTGAGAACAGGGCAGCCAGAAGCCAACCAAGGCTGTGATCTATGGCCTTGCTGCTAAAGTATGAATAATAATACAGTAATACTGCTTGCTCCTTCTTGATGTGCAGGGAGACTTTGTAGTAATTCTGCATTTGATCAACTACTTAAAGATTTGTCAAATCAACCCACGTAGATGTTAGGACTTGTCCGCACCCTTGATCACCGAGCAGTTCAATTGACCTGCATTGCATTTGGCTCGGCAGCAACCTTTGGTTCAGGTTGATAACACTACACCACACCTACTTAGAAGACATCCGTACACTGTTGCCAACTTCTCAGGAAGGGAAGTAGCTTTTGGCTGTTCTAGAAGTCACCTCTAATTCATTTATTTTCAATGGCGTCTCAGCGGTTATCGAGAGTCACCTTCCAGCCAAGTGACAAGTTTGTCCATGTTAAATTTGGATACATTTTGGCACACTTTCCTTGTCAGATTTCTCTGTGCTATGGTGACAATTCTAACAAAGAATAAAGAAATATAAAAGAAAAAGCAGCAGCATGGGAACTCGTTGGCGCCGGAGTAAACATATCGGGTAATTTTTTATTAATTTAAATTGACATTTTTCCAAGTTTATCTTCAATACTAGCAAGATCCGGTATTACCAAGAGTACTTGATCACTTGATTAATTTAATGATGATTAATAATCAGTGATTAATTGCACAAAACAGCACAAATTCAGCACAAACAAATGAGACTATTTAAGCTTTTGTGCAGGTCGGGGGGCCAACTACACTCCTCCTCTGAACTATTTTGATACCCCCAAACTCCCTCCAAATCTGCCAATCAAAACCTTGGGAGCCTTTTAATTTGTTCCATATGTGAACGTGTTGCTTACAAGTGTAGCTGGCCACAGCTGCTCATCGCCTCCCATGCGCAGGATTGGCTACGCGTTGGTGTTGAGTTTCGCCCCTCGGAGTTGTCATCCTCCCGCGTGTGGAACCTATAAAACAGGGAGCAGCATTGCACCCTCTCATCCATTCAAAGATGCATGGAGCTCCACTATGCTCTCTGTGTGCTGCTGGAGCTGAGAGTGGACAGCTGGACAGCCTTGACAAAAATACCAAATGACATAATACCAAATCGGAAAAGAAAAAAAGATAAATGCTTATTTAAATAGTCATTGCACCATACTTAATGTTGATTCAGAAATAAGCCTTGCGGATAGCATGCCATAATACAGTAACACATTTTATAAAGCACATTTACCACTAATTTTAACCTTTTTCTTTAACACGGATGATAAATGAAGCTAAAGAAAAAAAGCTTCCACGTCGGTAGCAGACTGACGGATAGTTGGCAGACCTCCAGAATTTATTTTAAGGTGCGTATCGCAAAGCCATTTTTTAAACACATGAAGCGGGCTCATCTACTTATGGGTGGGTCAGAGGAAAAGGAAGGAGGTTTTCCCTTCACGACTTCAGCCGCAACTTGAAAAGCCAGCGCCTGAGCGCCTCCTCTCTCAAAGGTGAAGCAGAAAAGCAAGGGAGGTGATTTTTCTCACGTCTGGTGCTGATAAAAAAGCCTTAGGGACACATAGTGTTAAGTAACTTTTTCATAACGCTGGACATTTAAGATGAAACATTTTTGGGTCTGACAAGGATGTTATATCACCAAGCTTTGCAATTGCTCCAAAAAGATATGCTTTGTGTGTGCACTCCACCTGACAATGTTTAATTCATATTCATTCTCCCATTTTTTGCATTCCATCAGGACCGAGGTGTGAAGGAGGACGAGCTGCAGAGTATTCTCAACTATTTGTTAACAATGCATGAGGTACATGTGCAAATGTCTTCACTCGCTATGACACTGAGCTTCGCACACTACGTTTCATCTCCGGTCCCTTCATCTTTTGTCACCTAATCAAGATCTCTTGAGTTACCCGTGTACATTATACAGACGAACGTAATTACACAGAGTGAAAATGCAAGAAAACCTTCAGCTATAGCAGCTTTCTACAAGGGTTTGTAGTGTGTATGTTTATTTTGGCGTTTTTTTAATAGGCTTCTTGAACAACAAATGCATTTCTGCACCTTGCTTGTGCGATGGGAACCGAAAAAGTGCCGTCCCACAAAGATTGAAGCATGCATGCAATTATTATATGTCTAAGATGTGGAAATAAGGTTTAGGGACAACTAAACCTTGCAGCCTATCCACTAATTAATGAATGAATGAAGATCAGTGTCCGACTACTTTTGTCTACATACTATGCTATCCACTGCCCAATCAGCAGCTAATGCACACCTTCTGTACATAACCACTAATTGTGGTCTTGTAATTTGTGGGTCTGCAGGATGAGAATCTCCACGATGTGTTACAGTTGGTGGTCGCACTCATGTCAGAGCACCCCACCTCCATGATTCCTGCTTTTGATCAGAGGAATGGGATACGGTGAGTTGAGTCCTCCCACCTCCTTGGGCGAGGACGTCATGCTTTGGCAGTTTTAACTAAATAAAACTATAAGGGCCTATTTTACTGCCTACAAGACTCCTGCATAATTTATATGTTAATTTCTGTGTGAAAAGGACTTGCGCATGTGGCAAAATTTGCATAGAGTTCACAATATGACATGGAGGCTCTTGCTAAGCTGACGCAACACACACTGTAGTCTCACTTCTTCTACGGAATTATTATGCTGCTCTTGTGCAGACCTTTTTTTTAATTAACAGGAATTTATTTAGTACGTGCTTTTGCCAGCTTTTGTCCTTTGTGTGTTTTGCAGGGTAATCTATAAACTTGTGGCTTCCAGGAGTGAAAGCATTCAAGTGCAATCCCTCAAAGTGCTAGCGTACTTCCTCAAACATTTGGGACACAAGTAAGTGGCCTTTGCGCATCTACTTGATGTCATTGTTAAGATTCGGCCTCGGAGAAGACCCAGGACACGTTGTAGAGACTATGTCTCTCAGCTGGCCTGGGAATGTCTCAGGATCCACCGAGAAGAGCTGTACAAAGTAGCCGGGGAGAGGGAAATTTGGGTTTCCCTGCTTAGGCTGCTGCCCCCGCGACCCGACCTCGAATAAGACGAAGAAAATGGATAGATTGATGGATATACAGTGTATTGTATATCATAAGAGAACAGAATGCTAATTTAAGGCAGGAGATAATTAGAAAGAGACTACAAAGAAAGCTCCATAGCTCTCTTTTATGAAATCACAGTGGTACCAAAATTAAAAGGAAACACAGTGAGGAAAATACGTATTTGAACAACCTGCTATTTTGCAAGTTCTCCCACTTAGAAATCATGTAGGGGTCTGAAATTTTCAGCATAGGTGCATGTCCACTGTGAGAGACGTGATCTAAAAAGAAAAATCCAGAAATCTCAATGTAGGGTTTTTGAACTATTTATTTGTATGATACAGCAGCATATAAGTATTTGAACACCTGTCTATCTGCTAGAATTCTGACCCTCAAAGACCTGTTAGTCCATCACTAAAAAAATCCGACTCCACTCCTTTTATTATCCAAAATAAGAATAATCTGTTTGAGATTGTTAGCTGTATAAAGACACCTGTCCACCCCATACAATCAGTAAGACTCCAACTACTACCATGGCCAAGACCAAAGAGCTGTCCAAAGACATCAGAAACAAAATTGTTCACCTCCACAATGATGGAAAGGGCTACGGGGAAATTGCCAAGCAGCTTGGTGAAAAAAGGTCCACTGTTGGAGCAGTCATTAGAAAATGGAAGAAGCTAAACATGACTGTCAGTCTCCCTCAGACTGGGGCTCCACGCAAGATTTCACCTCATGGGGTCTCAATGATCTTAAGAAAGGTGAGGATTCAGCCCAGAACTACACGGAAGGAGCTGGTCAATGACCTGAAAAGAGCTGGGACCACCGCTACCAAGGTTACTGTTGGTAATACACTAAGACGCCATGGTTTGAAATCATGCATGGCACGGAAGGTTCCCCTGCTTAAACCAGCACATGCCCAGGTTCGTATTAAGTTTGCCAACGACCACTTGGATGATCCAGAGGAGTCATGGGAGAAAGTCATGTGGTCAGATGAGACCAAAATAGAACTCTTTTGTCATAATTCCACTAAGCGTGTTTGGAGGAAGAAGAATGATGAGTACCTTCCCAAGAACGCCATCCCTACTGTGAAGAACGGGGGAGGTAGCAACATGCTTTGGGGGTGTTTCTCACAGTTAGGTGAATGAAGGCTTTTATTGGTGCATTCATGCTATTATGATGCATCGTTTAATTCAACACCACTACACATGTCAGTGATAGTTTAATGTTAAATTAACATTAATCAAAACTGAGCATTATTATTATCTCATTTTCAGTGTGCGGGTATATCTAATGTCGTGGCCAATTGGTGTATGATGTTTGTTGTTTTGTAATCCTTGCAAACGTGACGATGCGTGTCGGAACATCCTGTGTAATGCTGCACTATGCTGGCAGGAGAGTGCCTGTGATTCATAATGTGGGATGTAGGGGTGCATGCTGTAGAAATGGGATTGTGTTGTGTTCACAGTAGTGAGACGTCAAGGTTTGTTGTGTTCCTGGTGCTTGAATGTGGAGAAAGGGCATCCCATCCAGACAGACACTTCATCTGGATTTGCACTCAGCAGCCTGCCCTTTTACTGAAGAAGTGTCCTCCCCCACGCCATCCCCCAATACACTTACCTTCCAGGTGGAATACGGAACACAAATGCTCAGCTGGGGCAGCAGCTTTGCATGTGACAGGATCCCTGCATTCCGCACAAGTCGTTAGTCACCCATTGGCCTTCTTTGCATCTCGGGTACATCTTGATTCTATTGTAGGCGCCAGGCTACCTTTTCTTACCTTACAACCCCCCCAATATGACAGCAGGTTGTTGTGACACGGTTCCCAGTAGGAGGGAGCTTTTAACGAGCCACTTTTCCGCTAAAGCCATGCTGTGTTTGCATTTGTGTGTGTGTTTATGTAAAGGAGGAAGGTGGAAATCATGCACACTCAGAGCCTCTTCACCCTCCTGGGAGAGAAGCTGCTGCTGCACAGAGGCGCTATAACGGTGACCACCTACAACACCTTGTATGAGGTAACCAACACTGCAGTACACAGTCCAAGAGTCCTTGACTGGGCGTGATCATCTTCCTGCTTCCTTCCACACTAGATCCTGACGGAGCAGGTGTGCACGCAGGTGGTCCACAAACCACACCCTGAGCCTGACTCCACCGTCAAGATTCAGAACCCGAGTAAGGCTATTGTTACTAAATACCGACCGAACATGGAACAAAGAAAAAAAAATTGCAAAATTGATGATGATATGGAATGTCATGCAAAAGAAGGCTGAACTTATTATATTGCTCTGACAGGTGACTGTGATGGCAGTTTTTCTATGCTGCTGTAAAGTGGACTAAAACACCAAAGGATTGTCTTTTTGACTTTTATGTTGCTCGTGATTGGTTGGAAAAGTTGCACAGACCATACGCAATGGCAGAGTAGAGTATATGCTGATGACAGACATGAACTTCTACTATTGTTTTATTGAATGATTAGTCCCACCTACCAATGATGCATGTGCACATACCCATTTTTTACATTCTCAGAAAGTGTTGCATCTTTAAAGAACAGACAGCCGTCCCGTGAACAATGCTGTGTAGAGAACATAAATATAAGCAATCTTGTGTTCGAGATTGTGAATGCAGTGAACCCTCTGTTAACGTCATTAGTCCGTCTCAGATAGTACGACTTTAATAAAAATGTACTCTAACAGAATAAATGGTTCCCATCGGAAAAAATAAAAAAATACATCCAATTAATGTTAAAGTCACACAAATATGTTAACAAAAACACATTTTCAAAAATAATTTTACTGTTATGTAGAAAACAAATAGCAGAGATGAGATCCTAAGGTCGCCAAGCTGGACTCCCTCAACGCCTTGACTGCGCCTAGAAATTCTGTCCATGAAGATTATGAACAGAATCGGTGACTCGTCTCTGCTATTTGCAGACGATGTGGTCCTTATGACCTCATCAAGCTGTGACCTTCAGCGTTTACTGGAGCGGTTTGCAGCTGAGTGTGAAGTTTTTGGGATGAGACTCAGCACCTCCAAATCCGAGGCCATGGTTCTCAGTCCAAAACGGGTGGACTGTACCCTCCGGGTTGGGAGTGAGGTCTTGGCTCAGGTGGAGGAGTTCAAGTATCTCGGGGTCTTGTTCACGAGTGAGGGAAGGTTGGAGCGTGAGAGCGACAGATGGATCGGTACAGCGTCCGCAGTAATGCTGACCGTCGTGGTGACGAGAGAGCTGAGCCGTAAGGCAAAGCTCTCTGTTTACCGATCAATCTACGTTCCCACCCTCACCTATGGTCATGAGTTATGCATCATGAACGAAAGAAAGAACGAGATCGCGGATACAAGCGGCGGAAATGAATTTCCTTCGCAGGGTGGCTGGACTCACCCTAAGAGATAGGGTGAGGAGCTAGGCCATCCAGAAGGAGCTCAGAGTAGAGCCGCTGCTCCTTCACATCGAGAGGAGCCAGTTGAGATGGCTCGGGCATCTAGTCCGGATGCCTCCCGGGCGCCTCCCTAGTGAGGTGTTACGGGCATGCCCAGTCGGGAGAAGGCCCCGGGGAAGACCTAGGACACGCTAGAGGGACTATGTCTCACAGCTGGCCTGGGAACGCCTTGGTGTCCTCTCGGTGGAGCTGGAAGAGGTCGCCGGAGACCGGGAAGTCTGGACTTCTCTACTGAAACTGCTGCCCCCGTGACCCGGACCCGGAAAAACTGAAGAAAATGGAATGGAATGTAGAAAACAATTAGAAGTGCATATCCAGTAAATGCATAAATTAGGAATGAAAGTGATAAATTAACATGTGATGTTTAACTTAATTGAAGACTTGATTGTTGACAAAGACAGCAATATGGCAGCGACGTCCACATTCACACCAGCTGCTGTGAGTTATTTTTTGAATATAATGGTGTTTTCCCGCCTTCAATATTATAATGCTGGCACATGCAACTTTCTTTGGCTCCATTGTTGGTTATTTTGCAGTTGTGATTTTTAAAAAAAGCAGACCTGTGGCGTAACTGGTTTAGTTAGCAAAGAACTACAGACACAACCGCTGATGACATCATAGACATGTGATGCAGCTGACTTCCGGTTCTGATTTGATTTTGTGATTAAAAAATACATCAAGAGCACAGTTGGGTACTGAATATGCAGTGTGTTAATAATATGCCATGATTTGCATTTTGTACACTGACCAAGGCGTACATTTTTTTTTACATAAACCAAAAAATATGCAAACCGGAGACATACGCTAACCGAGGAGCCACTGGATTGGGGAATTTTCTTGCCTTGGCAGAGGTCTGAGTGTTCTTTCTGTGTTTGTGTTGTTTGTCCACTTGCTAAAAGTGATCCTCAAAGTGATTGCGACTTTATTGAAGAACTCTGCTCCCGGCCCAGAGCTGATGGAAATCCGCCGCCTCTTCCTTTCTGACATGATCAAACTGTTCAGCAGCAGCCGAGAGAACAGACGGTAAGCGGTTAGCGGAACTTCCCCTCGCGTCGCCTGCCTCTATCAATTATCTTCTTGATCATTGTGCCGAGGGAGGAAAGATGCAGGCTTTGTTGATAGCCTTGGGATTGATGACAAATAATCTTCAAGCAAACATGTTTTCTTTCACAGATGTCTCTCACTAAGCATTGTTTTGCTTTTAAACAACATTTGCAAATAGCTTAACTGTATAATATACATCTTCGTGTCCAGATTTTGCTTTGTTTGGTCGCTGACCACTGCAGCAACAGCAAAAAGGCCCTTAAATCCTTTCCAGTTTGGAAGTGGCAAATCCAGTGCAACACAGCAGCCTCTGTTGACATAAAGCTATCATTGTTGGAGGCTTGTATTTTAAACCATCATCATTTGTCAGGAAGCAAACAAGTCTTTTTAAGACAAACAATGCACCAGTGTCCTGTAATCAATAAGTTGTCCGTCGCCAAAGCTGAGTAGTCATGCTTTAAAGCCTCACGCTGTTAATTAGTTATACTAAAGCAACTAATTGCCAGATTTCCCCTGTTGCTTCTTTGTTCCTTTGGCAACATCGTTTATTTTTGTGTTTTTTTTTTCTCTTCTGTACAAAAGAAACTGAATTTAATGTATAAAGAAGTCACAAATCACCAAAAGCTAATTAAGGGATGTCCCCTTGCCTAATAATAGCAGGTTAAATGGCTCGTTTAAAGTGAAATATTTTAAGTGTGACACTTGATGCAAATGTCACACTTGCCTTGCCTTCCTGTTGCAGATGCTTGCTTCAGTGCTCCGTGTGGCAGGACTGGATGTTTTCCCTTGGATACATCAACCCCAAAAACGCAGAGGAGCAGAAGATCACAGAGATGGTCTACAACATTTTTCGTATTCTGCTGTACCACGCCATCAAGCACGAGTGGGGGGGCTGGCGTGTGTGGGTGGACACCCTCTCCATCGCCCACTCAAAGGTGGGAAAAACAGTTTATATCTGGCCACTTGAGACGGGTGAAATTATTTGGATGTGAAGCTTTTGCATTGGACCTGTTTTTGATTCTGCACTTATGCCAAATTGTGACTGACATTGTGTATAAAATGTGGTGCAGGTGACATATGAGGCACACAAAGAGTACCTGGCAAAGATGTATGAGGAGTACCAGCGTCAAGAAGAAGAAAACATCAAGAAAGGCAAAAAGGGTTTGGTCAGCACCATCTCAGGTCTGTCGGCTCAGACCTCGGGCATCAAAGGTTCGGTTGAGATGGGAGAAATAGATCGGAACTCCCAGTCACCGGGAAGCCAGGGGGATGATGATGGTGTGGATTCCCGTAACCTCTTGGCTGAAGATCGGGCTGTAGTCGCGGGTCAAAATACAGAAGATGGTGTCAGTGTTGAAGTCCAGCATCTTCTAGTGGACATCAAGGCTGAGAAGGTGGAGGCCACAGAGGTGAAAATGGATGACATGGATACTCCAGGAGGATGTGAGAATGGAGCGCTAATGGAGGTTGACTCCCTGCTGGATAATGTTTATTCTGCAGCAGTGGGGAAGCTAAGCAGTGACTTCAGCAGTGTGTTGGTGCCAAAGAGCAGCATGGACGACCAGAGCGCACCGCCTCTCATCACACTGGACGATGACAAAGACAGCATCCCTCACAGCAACAACTTCTTGTTCTGCAAGGCTAACCTTGACGGTCCAATAATGCCTGACTTGAATCCAGCTCAAAGTTTAGTGCCATCCAGCTCAGAACCTTCACATACCACCAGTGTCGGCAATGAACTGGGCCTTCTGACTCGCATGACTGGAAGCTCAGAGTTCGCCTCCTTACCCAGCATCTTGGAAAAGGATGAGTTTGGGAGTTTGGCAGCGTTGGACAGCATTAACCATGTGGCTGCTGCTCAAGTTGAGGCATCCTCTTTATCTTCAAATTCAGAGGCCAGCCATGGAAGCGTTGTGGCACCCTCTAAAGGTGACATTTCAGCTGGCTGGAGGAGGAACACAGTTATGAATGTCACAAGCAATGCCTCAGATGAAAATGAGATGAAGATTCAGACAAGAGCTAGCACACAGGTTAGAAACAATTCTCTTTGTTTGTTTGCTGAAAGAGCAGCATTCCCAGAAATACATGTTTATCGATTGAAATGCCAGGGTGGGGCCTTATTTAGAAGCAGGTGTAAAATGGAGTTATTTTCATGTTACATATACTGTATATGAATATGCATATAATATAAACAACTTTTTTTTCTTTATTAATTAATTGAAGTACATTAAAATGGAAAGGAAAATAGTCCTTTTTTAACACGCGGCCATTTATTAACAAGCTTATTGCACAACACAGCAGTAATAAATGTTGTAATAATGGTAAGGAGCTGCATTAATAGCGCCGATGAGTACGTGGTACGGCAAATGTAACCGGCTTGAGTTTCACACCAACAGCTGAGTATCTACATTTTAAAGTGCATGCAGTGTTAGATAAACTGACCACTTCTGACACTCCAAATGCAGCAACTTCCAACTCTGGGAAGTGGGAAATATTTTTTATATATCAGGAGGTTGCCCACAGCCATGGCTGGTACTGCAATTGTTTGTTGATCCAGCACTAATAAGAGACTAATTAGAGATTAGTTATTCACTTTTGTAGGCCGCTATAGACTTACCACTACAGTTTGCAGTTAATTGAATAAACAGTATCCCAAAAAATGGTGAACGGAAGACACCACTTCTGCCAGTTCTTAAGTTTGGTGGAGGTTTAGAGTCAAAGGCCACCAAAGGGAAACCAATGTTGGCAAACATTCCAGGCAGCGGCATGAGCTGCAAAATACAAGCAT
This sequence comes from Oostethus manadensis, assembly GCA_024372805.1. Classification (NCBI taxonomy): domain Eukaryota; kingdom Metazoa; phylum Chordata; class Actinopteri; order Syngnathiformes; family Syngnathidae; genus Oostethus; species Oostethus manadensis. The sequence continues at coordinate 1,083,751 of QODF01000102.1, forward strand.
TTATTTCGCAACAGCAAGTGCAAGCTGTACCAGAGGTTAGGCTTTTTGGGGACAGAGTGGGTCACTAATGGAAAACCAGACAGAATTTATTTTAGAACATTCTTTAGCTGTTATGGAATTGCGCATGTTTGAGTCGCCGCATCCGCCGCCATTTTTTTAATAGGCTTTTTGCAATGTCCTGCTGACTCATTCATTTTGTGTTTATCGGACACTTTGAGGTTGTTGCATTTTTTTATTGAGGCGCCTTGGAGGAAGGGTAGGAGGTCATGTGAGGACTCATTGCAAAGTCACGGTTCATTGTGAATGGAATGCAGTGTAATTTCTCATCCAGGCCTGCACATTCCCGACAAGAGTATACTCACAATATTCACTATATATATTTATTGTGAATAACTGTCTTACACACAGCCTCTCACTTGTGTTTGCCAATGACAGTTATGTATTTTAGGACTGTTTGTGTTTATATCCCTTCCAGAGTCTGAATGGCCGCCTAACCACTCCAGAGGACAGTGTGGACTTCAGTGGCGCGCCCATGTCTGAAGACCAGCAGAGACAGTTTAGCCCGGGGCCACGCACAACTATGTTCCGCATCCCAGAGTTCAAATGGTCAGCCTTGCACCAGAGACTGCTGGCCGACCTGCTTTTTGCCCTGGAGAGTGACGTCCATGTGTGGAGGAGGTGTGTTTAATGTGACACACTCATCTGACATCTGCAATATGTCTGCTTACAATAATTCTGTGTTTGTTTCCCACTCTTCCTCCATAGTCACTCCACCAAGTCCGTCATGGACTTTGTCAACAGCACCGAAAACATCATATTTGTCCACAACACCATCCATCTTATCTCACAGATGGTGGACAACATCATCATTGCTTGTGGGGGAATCCTTCCCTTGCTCTCAGCTGCCACCTCTCCCTCTGTAAGTGTAGCTCTGCATGCTCACTATTGTAGTATTATAGGGCCATCTAGTGGATGGCTAGATGGCTAGCTCACTAGAATTCACATCAAGGTCAATAATAACCTCGATAACATGTAATAATACCACCTCCAAAAGAGGTTTTGTTTGTAGGTAAATATACAATAAAACTATTTAACATACTGTTGTAATAGGGTGATAATGGGCCAGATTTCCACGTTTGCCAGATTTGTGGTTATGTTTCCGCATTGCCATTAATATTGCAGAAATAACACGGGAATCCAGATGGCAGAATAACGTTAAACGCATGAGATGTTTATCCATATAATTTAGTGCTCATCCAAATTAAGTCTCTGCTATATTGAGTACCCAGCTAATTGATGCAATTGTGCTTGTTTAGTTCATGCTTTAAAGTAAAAATGTGCCAAGTTAAGACACCCTGCTGTTTTAATTAGATTTCTTTTAATTAGTTTAAAGTGACTTCAAGCCAAACATAATTCAATCAGCTTTATCAATATTATTATTAATAAATATGCACAAAATGATTAAGCACATGCTATTTGTTTTTACCTTTCCGGTTTTCAAGCTTTATAATGAACACTATCAACATCAGCAACTCGGAAATTACATGCTAGTATTCCTGCAGACTGCCAGTAAAATGTTTATTTATCTTTTAGTCAAACTTTTTCACAGTTATTTTCTTGTCTTCTGTCACCCACAAAGGTGGAGAACATCGAAGCCACGCAGGGCATGTCCTCGGAAACCGCCATCACATTCTTATCTCGTCTGATGGTCATGGTGGACGTGCTGGTCTTCTCCAGCTCACTCAACTTCAGTGAGATTGAAGTGGAGAAAAACATGTCTGCCGGCGGCCTGATGCGTCAGTGCCTGAGACTCGGTAAGCTTGCCACAGCCACTGTATGACGTAAGTATTCCGCCGTGGCCTCAGAAAAACATCCGTTCGACCAATCGGGTTAATTTGTCCTGTGATGGAAGCATGAACACTGCAGGGAATGTCAGCATCATCACTGGAATTACTAATAAGCAAAGAGAGCAATTTACAGTTAAGTCAGAAACTCTTTGCACACCCGATACACCTTCTCACAGGACATTTGGGCATACTGTGGAGTCTGTTTAAACATTTGACGGTGTGGTTTTATAAGCTCCCTCTCTGCATTAATATAATTAGATTAAAGGCAATTTGGACATGACAGCATGTCTATATCAATTTGTCAGTGTGTGCCTCTTTTTCTGGGTTACTCCATAGGGTGTTGGAAAAAAGGCATTGCAGTGTCTTGGTTGCAAACATTTTAATTTGTTGTCAGAGGCTCAGGCGTGAAATCGTTCTGGCTGCTGATTTCACTCCCACTTTCTGTGGCAGCAGCCTGAAACAGAAGGTCAGCATGGGGCTCTGATTACTTTCAAAGAGGTCACACGTTATCAAAAGTGCATTTCCCTTCAACTGAGTTGACTGTCTCTGTATTTGTGTGTGTGTTTGCCTGTGCACGCTCAGTGTGTTGCATGGCTGTGAAGAGCTGTCTGGAGTGCAGGGCGAGACACACAGACATAGGGAAGAAGATGTCTGTTCCAAACAACAAATGCCAGGAAATGCTTCCAAATGCTGTGACCCCCGGCAAGGTACAAAACATTGTCCCTTTGCTTTTTCCCTTTGCTTTTTCCGTCTTTTGTCCTTTGCGTAGAATCGTATTTTATTTTATGCCTAGATTGTGTTTTCAACCATTCTGTCATGTTGGATTTTTTCTCCTATTATTTTGCAAATGATGTATGTTCCTTTAACGTAGTGTGTAAAAGCCAAATAAACATAAAACATTGTGTTTTTCTGCTTTAGACCATTTTAGAAAGCATCCCAAGTAACTTGTCTCCCATCAAGGACCCTGATCGCCTCCTGCAGGACTTGGACATCAACCGTCTGCGTGCGGTGGTGTTTCGTGACGTGGTGAGTGTGCCAAAATATGAACAGGAATAAATGACCATATGAACAGGAGGTTTATTGAAACCGCACTTCATTTGGTACACCTACACTATATAAGGAGTTAATTCAATACAAGACTGTAATGTACAGTGATAAAAAAAAATAATAATCAAACTGTAATGGTGGTATGACCCCTTTTTATTATTCTCCACTGCAGGACGACAGCAAACAAGCTCAGTTTCTGGCTTTGGCCGTGGTGTACTTCATCTCGGTCCTCATGGTCTCCAAGTACCGAGACATCCTGGAGCCGCAACGCGAGACGGCCAGGACAAGCAGCCTCCACCAGGAGATCCAGTCACCGACCAGCACAGGTAAGTATCCTCTCAGATTCATTTGTGTTTTAAGTGTCCTGACTGATCAGCATACTGCAGCTTTATCGACCTCTGCATGCACTTTAAAAATGTTTGTTGCACAAATCAGCTGTTGGTGTGAAACTCTTGTGTACTCCATTTGTTGTATTATTGAACTTATCCACAGTATTACTGCTGAGCAGCTTACTCCTTACCGCTAATGCTACATTGCTTCTGTTCCTACTGTGTTGTGCAATATACTTGTTTGTAGATGACCAAATATGGTCAAAGAGAGCTATTCATTTCTACGGTTTCTATGCTTCCTTGCTACGCTTTTCCTTTCTCATGCACTCCAAATCATTATTCAAGTTGAAAAAAAAAACAAGTTGTCACATTAACGCCTCGTCCTTTTTGAGTTTAGGGATATAAATGATATAACTAGAGCATTTGTGATAATTTTTAATTAGTATTTTTTGTAATTAATTTTTAGAGTGCTGCTAATAATAGGTAAAATGGAACAATCATGGACAACATTACATTTCATTTATTCATTCAATTTTTTTTTTTGTCAAATGTTTGAAATATTGATGAAAATGTAATTTACCTTCCTCCCCACTAGGTAGAGCCACACGTGAACATTGCATTATATGCATCTGGAATGCATTAGAAAATCCAAAGATTGTCAGCTGGGATACATTGTGGTCATCTACAACCCAGCACAAAAAAGGAACACAAATTATGACAAATATGAGATAAAAAACACACAATGAATGGTCAGAATGAAGATGTAGAGCAGGGGTGTCCAAAAGTTTTCCACCAAGGGCCACATACTGAAAAATCCATGGATGCAAGGGCCACTTTGATATTTTGTAAAAATATTTCAAGAAAAAAAAGGCATCTCAACTTTGTAATGTAGATGAAAAAGCATATGTTTAGTATGATTATTTGGTATTTGCTCTTTTTTACATGTTTTTACTGTTGCTATTTGGGGGGACTTTGGTATTATTATTTTTCTTGATAAATTAGAATGTGCTGCGAGCCAATAAAAACACAGCCGCGGGCCACAAATGGCCCCTGGCCACACTTTGGACACCCCTGATGTAGAGTAATGGTTCCCAAATGTTTTACAGTTGCGTACCCTTTTAGACATTTGATGTGAAGCCACGTACCCCCTAGTCTTGCACACTTAAAACACATTAACCTTTTTATATTAATTATTTGATCATAATTAATTGGTTAATTAATATTACAGTAATTTTGGGTCCAAAATGTGTATTTTGCATGGTGACATTTTAATGAAGTTTCACATGAGCACTGATCAACAGATAAGTAATCATCCTATACAGTATGTCATTTATTCCAGTCTGGGTGTTGATGGTTGTGTTTGTACCCAGATGAAGACCGGATGGCTGAATAAGGTCCACATAAAAATAATAAAACTGTTTGAACAGGGTTCAGAGTGCCTGCATTTTTGCAGATTTTTGTGATTTCCTTTTCCTGTTCCAAAGAGCACCTCTTCCTTGTGACTTCTACACTTTTTGGAGGTCCGGGTATTGTTCCTCATTATTCCTTTTTTAAAGTTGGAATAAGTTTTTTTGGAATACTTTTTTGTCCACTCACGAGGCTATGGTTGAGGTTTAATACCGAATTGAAGGGGAAAGTTAAACAATCATGATGAAGCAGTATCAGAAATACACAAATTCATACATACAACAAACAATAAAGGGGGGAATCGTGGTGGAATTGGAACCCAAATACTGTATAAATGAAATATTCAAGATGAAACATACACAGAATAATCTTCTAACTTACTTATTTGGCCACATGATGCACACAGAGCTATGAACAACTCGATGCTCTGTCTCCTTTCTGATTCTCTTTGTGCCATGAGGCATTCTGGCACAATTATAATTGTGAGTGTTAGGCGCATATTGTTTTTTTCATTTCTACTAACATACCCCCATCACAATTTAGCGTACCCCACTCTGGGAACCTGGGATGTAGAGCAAGGGTAAGGCCAGTGTATTTGTTGGGGGTTGGGATGTGGCAATGGATCCCTGGCTGGTTATTTTCAGTGTCATCTGTCAGTGGCCATTAGGCAAGCAATCTTCCAGAGGAGAATGGGATCATAGAGGTTGCTGGAAGCAAAGAGAGGCACACTGCCGCTTTTATATTTTTCACCAGAAAAGGGGGATTTTCCTGGTCGAGAGAGACAAATGATTATCAGGGAAACAGCAGATGACTGGCTGACCTCATACGGGTTACCTAATAAAACTATAATACGCTAAATAAATTATCAGTCAAGTGCGTGATATAATGAAAATAATAAACGTAAATATTAATATGAATGAGATTTTTTTGTTTTACTCATGTATTTCACATTCCAGCATGCTTGTCTCCTGCAGAACCACAGATGTTTACCAACAGCAATGACTGCTCTTCACCACCAGAGGAGCCATTCAGTCCCCACACAGATGCAACCATCGGAGCAGAGCAGGTCGCCAGTGTCGTTAATGGATCTGACCCGAGCTGTGTGGCACGAGGGCCAGATGCAATGAGTAAGCTCTTATTAGGCCTGGCGAAGAAGTCCCCGCAAGGTCTGCCCGAGCAGCCAGCTGTGGAGGTGATGAAGCAGCCGCCACCTTCGTCCTCCGCCCCCACTAACAAGGGGCTCAATGTTAAGGAGATTCTGAAAAGTCTGGTGGCAGCGCCTGTGGAAGGCGTGGAGGCTGGCCTTGAGCCGGTGTCCTGCCCGGACCCTACAGCCAAGGCCCAAACCATTCTGCCCATGCAATTTCACTCCTTTGACAGGTATGCAGCACAAACAGCCAGCCACAGATTTTTAATATCATACTAGACAACGTGCAACTAGGGTTTTGTATGCTTCTGTAACCATTGAGATAAAAAACAAACAAAATGACTGTTCTATACACCTTGTCCTCTTCAGAGTGACATTGTTTGTGGGGCCTACAGTTGCAATTATCACAACACAAAGTGTACAATTTGTGCTAAAAAAAAACTAGCTTCATTCCCCTACAGTCATTTTTCCCTTACTATTTTTTTTTTTGCATTTTTATATAAGATGTCCAAAAATATTGAACTGGAAGTGTGATGTCCAAAATCTATCCGTGATTCTGAAATGTACACGTTTTAAAAGTGCTTCCAGTAAGCCCTACTGGGAAAACGCTGTTTTATGTCTGTCTTAATTGCTAATGGGCTGTTTTAGAATTGATTTTATTGATTTTTACATACTGTACAGAGGTTTTCGTTGTTTATCGCTTTTAATTGGTTGCGGACCCGACCTCAATAAAATAGGATTCAATGTTAGTAAACTGAATATGTAAATGTAAATGAAAATAAATGATCTCAATGAGAATCTGGTTAAATAAAAGTTTATTAGAATAATACAAACATAAAATATTTTTATACTTTGAGCATAGAAAACCTGTTTATGTCCTAAAATGTTTAGATCTCTGTAGACGTGAAATAAAACCCCTATAGTCACCTTATATTTGTATTACCTAATATATGCTGCACGAGAACCGATAAGACATCACTCACATTCTGCGCTACTGCTGGCTTTGTTTACACCACATTGCGCAACTCTTACATGCAGGCAATGGTATCTCTGCAGGGACATAAAAAACAGCCACCGCTTGAAGCATAGATAGCTACCAACTAACTTGTTAGCCTCCAAATTATTTTTTCTCAACTCTAAAAAAGCGTTTGAAAAGCCAAAAATTTTTTTCGCTTCTACTCAAAATGGGAGAACTTTTTTCACTCTGTCATGTCAGACCCCGCATCCATGGCTACCTCCATGTGCAGTGCAAGGTAATGTAATATGAGTGGGACAAGTTGCTCGCATTAAACATGAAAAAATAGTGGGATTTCTAACTATATATTATTTTTTTGGTGAAACGATGGCCCATATTTCCAAAATGTACATCCCGTTACAAAGAAATGGATGTAGTTATTTACAAATTTTTTCATTTCGAATTTTTGTGTTTTTTTTTTTTGTCATTGCGCTTGAACGTGGCCTGAACGGCCGAGTGGTTGGGGGACCCTTGCCTGCCTTACAGCATGCTTGGGGATATGATGTGCTCTTTGACACATTTGAAATTACTGTAAGAATGCAACTTTTATCCAATTATCTTCTTTATTTTATAATGTAGGATTAAAATGTATGGCACGTTGCTAAATATATTCATATCAAATCAAATTGTATTGTTTGTACACTGTATCGAATAGATCTGTCTAGATAGCTATGAAATAATTTACCACAATGAGATTTACACCCCTGCTTATTACACTTAAAACTTCTTTCTATCTGTGATTAATTGTGATTAACTATGAGTGAACTATGGATAAATTGTGACTAATTGCAATTAAAAGTTTTTAAATATTTAAATATTTGAATCAATTGACAGCCCTATTCATAATATTATGTTATTCTCATAACATGACTTTTTCATGTTAGATTACCTTGGAGATTTTTTGTCAATATTTTTACTATAAAAAATACTACTTATTTTTCAATTTTTGTAATTAATTTATATATATATATATATATATATATATATTAGAATGCATAGTGGGCCAACATAAAAACAGCTGCAGGCTGCAAATGGCCTGCTGGCTGTACTTTGGACCACTCTACTCTAAACACTACTATGGTAACCCCTTTAAAAAGTCAATTTTGCACAATAAGGGAGTTTAATGAAAGGCAGAAGTACTGACTAGTTCTTTATGCACATTTCAAAGACTTGACTCGATCATTGCCATGTATGCTTGATTAATATTCGGGGAAGAAATGCAGGTCAATCTAGCACAATGAAAAGTACTCTCCAGGAGATTACACCGTGTGATCTGAGAGCAACAATGGGGGGGACTCACCTTCTAATGTATGCAGCCACTGAGGTGAGGGGGTGAATAGGGGAGAGTATGTGGAAGGTAGATGGAGGACGGGGGGAGGCGGTCTCCAGGGTGTTGATGACAGATTAAACAGAAGCGGCCTCACGCCACACGGCGCCCAGCCCTGTCGACCTCACAGCTCACAGCCCTAATGGGACGTGGCAGCTTGAAATGAGTTTCTACAGCCAAGAGTATCATTTTTGAAATGCTTTCACACAAACCGTCCCCAGTCACGCATACAACTTTGCCCCCCCCNCCCACCAACCCTGACTCCGGCCCCCATTTGGCAGTGTCTAATTGTTTGCCACCTGTCAGCCAAATGAGCTGCCAGCATGGACAGGCCTTTCATTCGGCTGTCAGGATGGCCATAGATTGGACGTGACAACATCAAAACCAAAAAAGGAGGGAGTCAAATGACTTGGATGGCGAGTGTGCTTGGTTTCACTTTACCATCAAAGAGGAGGGGCTACATTGCTCACAATAAACAATTCAAATGTAGAGAAATGGCCCTTCACCCACAATTTATTAGGAATGCTTGAGCAATGGTAATATAGTACAAATACTTGTGCAATTGTGTTGCGGTAGGACATGTGCAATGGTCAACCATGGGAAATATACATTATACTTTATACAGTAGTGTTCAAAATAAAAGCAGTCCAATGTGACTAACCAGACTAATCACTGTTATTAGTATATTTTTATTGCTACATGGCAAACAGGTTACCAGTAGGTGCAGTAAATTCTCAGAAAACAAAGAAGACCCAACATTCATGATATGCACTCTCGGGCAATTAGTTGAAAGGGAGGTATTAAAAAAAAATAGCAGTGTCTGCAGTTGGCTTTACAAACTCAAAACTATTTTGTACAAACGTTTTTTAATTCATTTTGGGGGTCGTCTCACAAACTGTCTGCGCCCCCTGGACACAAAAGGAACAGTTTTACTCTCATCAGTCTACAAAATGTTCCTAAATTTTTCTTTAGGCCATTTGATGTATTCTTTGGCCAATTGTGACCTCTTCTGCCGTTTTTAACAGAGGGACTTTGTGGGGGATTTTTGTAAATAGATCAACTTCACACAGATATCTTTCAACTTACTTACAGGTAACTCCAGACTGTCTTTGATCATCCTGGAGCTGATCATTGCCTGAGCCTTTGCCTTGTTGTTCTTCGATCCATTTTGATAGTTGTCTTCCGTTTTATGCCATGTGTGGCTGGTTTTGCTCTCCATTTTAAGGCATTGGAGATCATTTTAGCTGAACAGCCAAACATTTTTTTCACCTCTTCAAAAGTTTTCCCCTCTCCAAACAGCTTTTTAATCAAAGTACGCTGTTTTTCCCTTAGGCTTTCAATGAGAAATGAATTTGTTGGTTTCATTCTTAAATAGGGGCCACCTGATTCATACCTGTCTTTTTGACAGGATTGTGAAATCCTAGAAACCAAAAAGTTTTGCAAAATAGTTTTGAGTTTGTAATGTCATCGACAGTCACTGCTATTTTTTAAACACCCTTTCAACTAATTTCCCAATTGCACTGCCTTAAGAGCGTGCACATCGTGAATGCTGGGTCTTGGGTTTTTTTTAGAATCTCTACTGCACCTACTGGTAACGAGTTTGGCATGTAACAATAAAAATATACTAATTATAGTAATGAATCTGGTTAGTCAAAATGGACTGCTATTATTTTGAACACTACTGGATATTACACTACAGTCAAGAGTGCTTACGCAATGAGTACAGTATATGAATCATTCCATAATCACCAAACGAATTGAGATGCCGTACAGTACTAGGGATTTTGTGTAAGGATACTACAGTACCAGGAATACTTGTGGTATAAACCATTTGTAGTACAATACTGTACTAGGAACACTTTTATGTGAGGGTAGTCAGTGCCAGGAATAACAATGGCACGTTAGTGGTACAGTACTAAGAATACCTGTACAATGGTGTTATAGTGGGAGTACAGTACTATGGGCAGTTATTCGTGGGAAGTGTAGTAAATGGTGGTACTACACTAAAACTAGATTTCTTCTTCAGTAGTAAGCGGTATAGAAAATGGATGGATGGATAGTTGCACGGAAGAGAGTACTTGTATTATGTTATTATCTATTATGTACTGCTGGCACATCACTAGGAATTAATTAGCAGTGTTGGCAGAAAAAAGTGGTTGTGCAATTGTCCAATGGTGATATAGTCCATTAGTAGTCCAGTAGAATACAAATACAAATGTCAAACCATGCTAGCTATATTTGTGCAATGGTGGCGCCGTACTAGGAACACTTGTGGTATTGTCTAAAGGCAGAACCTGGAATTCTTACGCATGAACAGTGCAGTAGGGGTACATGTGCAATGACTGCACAGTACTAGGAACACCCGTGCAACGCAAAGATGGTATCGTGCAGTTTGCATAATGGTGGCTCAGTACTTGGAACAGCACCGTGCAGTACTCAGCGATTGTTATGCATAGTACACATAGTTATGTGTGATGTACAGTACAAGGAATACTTGTGCAAGGCTAGTAAAACATAAGAAGTACATCACTTTTTCTATGGATTTTTTCTATGTACTTTGTATATTTCTATGTATAATGGCAGAGCAGTCGATAAACAGTACACTTTAGTTGTTGGAAAATAGTAGAAATATGTGTGCAATGATAGTATGCAATGGTTGCACAGTAGGAATAGTTGTGCAGTGGTTCTTCCAAATGAACTCTGTCACGTTGTCTGTCACGACATTCATCATTACCATAACGAAGCAACATCATTGTTTTGAATTACAGGTTCCTCTTTTGTATTGCTAAATAAAACACTGCTAGATTAGAATAAATCCTGTTGGATGTGCAAAGGAAACATTTCTGCGGTTATGCTTAACAGCACACCACTTCTTCCTCTGCATCAGACCTCATTAATAATCATTCTGAGATTAATCCTGCCTTTATTCTCCACCACTCAATTAAGACAATCCTATTAATAAAATATGCTCTAGATAATCTATACATGATTCATGAGCGCTCGGCTATTGAATTATTCATGTTTCACATTTTATCAGCATCCAACACATCTAATGTAACGCTCCATACACAGGCCGCGTTCCTCCAGCGGCTCCCTCACTCACCAGGGATGTTCTGATATCTGTCAATGATGTTTCACACAGGAGAGTAGAACAAAGGTGTGCTAGATAAATGATACTTGTCATCAGTTTGCTTCAGAGCACCGCGTTATCTCTGCACATGTGAATATTTTATGAAGCTTTCAAGCTCCTGCTCTCTCTCTCACAGTTTTGATCTCCTGCACAGAGAAAACAAAAACAAAATAGTTCATTTTTTGTTGTGCGGCTTCGGGCAGAGTATATGCAGTACATAGAATCCATAAAATACTTCAAAAGCTCTTAATTAAAGCCTGAGTTGAACTGGAGAGAAACTGCTATTTCTAAGCACTCTCTACTGTATAACAACCGGAGGTTTTAACTTGAATAAGGATTTGGAGTCGATGAGAAAGTGGGAAGAAAAACGTATTGAAAATATAGTCATTTAATGAAAACCCAACACAACCCAAACCTCTAATAATACACCTTTTATGATGTGCCTGTAGTAACAGGCACATTAATGATAACACGTAATACAGTAATTTACTGAATTTTAACATTACCGGAACTTCCTTCCTGTGCATTGACTTTACAGAGCCCGTTGCAACAAACAATAGTTCTGTCAACAACAGCAACATACAGAGAGCATTTGCTACCACTAATGATGACAGACTTTATGCGAGCCGCCGCAGATAACGATAGCGAATACTTTTTCCTGTTACTTTCCCAGGCAGGGAATAATATGTCTGGGTGCTAGGCCGATGCAACTATAGTGCAACACGAAGCTGTTGTCGTAGTTTTAGCATGTAGCACTAGTGCCAACCATTTCATTGACAAAATAAGACAATAACAAAACTGCATCCCGGTGAGAGCTGGGATGTTTATTACAGTGACTCATACGACGTCTGTATTTTTCAGCACAACACGTGTGCTTCCCGTTGAGCTGCTAAATTCAATTCCTACTCACAGGCGAGGTGATGCATCTAGTAGTTTTTTTGGTGTTAACTCCTACAATAAAAATCTTGCTGTAGCTTGGTTAATACGCACGTCACGTTATGGAAATGGAAGCTAGTTGGTGTTTTTTTGGAGGACTTTAAAGGCGGAGTAGGCGCTTCCCAATAAATGCATCGAGAGCTGCCTTGTGCTATCTGTTCCTCTCTTTAGAACACACAGGAAAGGGAAAGATGTGTCCGTGTCTCACATAAGGATTGTGGATGATGGACAACATTCCCAAAAAAAGTGCAGTTCTCCTTAAAATGCATCAGTAGAGGCAGATAAAGAAGTTAAAACCGGATGCTAATATAATATACAGATACAGGTACAGTACGGATATTGCAGCGTTAATTTAGAAAAATGACATATGGAGGGCCTACAGCCACACCTGTATTTTTTAAATATTTAATATAATATGAAATAATATTATTTAATATACTTTTTATACATATTTACTTTATGCTGAGGTCTTTTGCCAAGTCATCCTTGTAAATGAGAGGCTAAACAGAGGTGTTAATAAATATAAATATCCTGGCTTCATTTAAAACAATAAAAATAAATAAGAGTAGAGACCAATGTTAGATAAATTATAACACTTTTTGTAGAGAACCTGCAAATGAACGACCATGCTTCTGTGTCTTTAGCCATGTTTCCACTAGGTGGCAGTCTAGTTCCTACTTTCAAAAGTAGGAACAGTATTCTATATTGTAACTAGTATAGAATACTATTCCTAGTATTGCTATATACTACAGTATTCTTTTTTGCATTTTCTAAATGGGGAAAAGTCACTTTAGCGCATTACCAGCATCACAGACTACAAGATGATGAGGCCGTTTCAGAAAGGATGACTTTCCATCGACGTATCAGTATCTACCGGCAACAAGCAACACTAAACAGAACAATCGTGTGTTGTCTCTCTTGAGGCTGTCCAGAGATCAGCCTCAGACGCCGACAGGCTTAGCTGGAGACCAAACAGGCCTGCCCAGACATTTTACAAAAACAACCTAAAGACCAAATACAGACATGCTGAGGACAAAAACGTCTCTTCTGCTGTCAGGGGAGCAAAAAGTTCTTTAACCTAATCTTGAGACACTTCCGAATCAATAGTTCATGTGAAAAACCAGAACTTGAGCTTCATTTCTGCACAGTAATAAACACTAATGGGGTCAGAGTTCTTCCCTAGATGACCTGCAGGCGTCCTGTGGCTCACACAGAGCTTCCTTTTCCACTCTGGGAGGGCAGAGGTCCTCCAGTAGCAGGAAAACACATGAAAAAGAAAGTCGTAGCTGACATCTTGCATGTGTAATTTTGTGTCTACAGGAGCGTGGTGGTACCTGTGAGGAAGCTGTCCCACGGAGGCCTCGCCGTCAATACGGTGGGTGGAAGTCCTTCTTCTGGCCTGTTGACCCCCAATATATTTGCTGCTGCCTCCGTGACCCCCAAAAGCATGATCAACACCATGGGTAAGTCATTTACTTGATAAAGCCTGATCCCACAGATTGGTAACATTTGGATGCATCCCCCCCGCCCCCCACAGTATCTGCACTGGTTTACCCCTGTGTTGGGTTATTAAGGTTTGCCACTAGATGGCGCAGTTTACTTTCCCAACAGCGTCTGCAGCTGCCTCACAATACAAACCTTTGTTTCAGCCTGCAGAATTCCCCCTTATGCAACTAAATGAAACACTTCCCTTTAAATATCACTGGTAAATTGAGTATATCCAGCCGTGCATATGCGGGACACTTTATATTCTCTTTTAAGCAACCGCAAGCTCTGTCATGTCCCTGAATTGCGTTTGCCGCGGATGTCCAGCAGTCAAGACATTTGAAAGGACACCTTCACCATCAACTATGACAAGCTCCTTTTTTTAAAAAGAAGAAAATCCCCTTTCCTCAATGAACCTTTACAGGAATGAGGCCAATGTATCAAAGCCAAAGGCATTCACCCAGACCCTGTGATCTTATATTGTTTGACTTTTCCCCTCCACCAAGGGATCTAAACGCTGAAAACTGGTGATTTATCATATGTAAAACATCTGATGCTGATGATGTTATTTCAGGTTATCATTAGATCTCCATCTGTGCCATCTCTAATGCAGCTCAGGTTTCAGTGTGTTGTCTTTGTTCACGCTGGCATAGAACTCACGCTGACTGCTACACTTCACTGATAAGAGCCAGACTGGCTTTTGTCTGCATAGCATTATTTTCTTCTTAGCATCTGGAGGAGACATGGAATCAGTCAACACATCTAAATACAGTGGCACAACTCTATTTATGACTTGTTCACCTGAATAACGAAAGGTTCATTTCTATAGGCTGTGAAAGCGTCCTCCATCATTACATTTGCTACTACCTGGCTTCTGTTTGCTGTCGCGTGCAGGAGCTGTCGATGCCGCCGCCACCTCCTCCTCCACGACCACCTCCTCCGGTCTCGTCAATGGCGCCACTAGTAAAAATCTACCAGCTGTGCAGACAGTGGCGCCCATGCCTGAAGACACAGTTGAAAACATGAGGTACGGCCAGCCTCCTCGTGTGGATTCTCATCATTTTCAACGGTCCATGCTTATTGCAATGTCATCATTTACCGCCATGCTGAAAACTCTCAAAATGGCGCTGTGTGGCGCATGTGAAGCACCACGCACAAATGAAGTGGCATCCCTTTGTGTGTTCGAGTGACCTTGAGTCATCTCTTCTTTCTCTAATAGTTTGTGACAGTTCCACCCGAGAGCCCCGCTTGTGTGTATTCCTGTAGACAAATAGAGGATCAGTTGCCATGGCAGCGGGGCCCGTCGTAGCATTGTGTAACCGTGGGACCAGACGATAGCTCAGTTTCATGGGCGAATCTGGCAAATGTAGATGCAAAATAAGTGACAATCGATGTACTGTAGTTGGGCATCACAACCTCCCAGCACAGAAAGCAGCATAGCAGAGTAAGCATAGAATTGAAACAGTGCAGGTAGTAACTGAGGGAGTCTGATTCGGCTGCATCTCAGCAGAAATTAATTGGTTAAAAATAACGCAACTGATCAAAATTAATCAGCATGAGATTTATCCACTTGTCCAGCAGTCTGTTGTCAAATCACTCGCTTTGAGCACTGCATTACTATTAATCTGTCCAATCAAATGAGACCCAATCCAAGGGTGTCTTAGAGGCACTGTATGCAATGGATTCTCTGGCGGAATCGAGGGCGCCACAAGCATTATATCCTTTCATCTTCCTGTTTTGAGAACATCCTCTTCCTGCTTTGTGTACATAAGCTACGCCCGGTGTAACACAAGCATGATTGTTTGTTTGTCTGCAGCTAATGATAACAATTTGGCTGATAAGGCATTGCATGCATGTATCTAGCGTAACATCAACAAAAAAACATCAACATGAATGTCATTCCGAGACTGCTGTTGTGTGTTTGTGTGTGCGTGTGTGTGCGTGTGTGTCTGTGTGACCGTGACTAAAAACAGACATTTTTTAATTTAAATTTAATTGAAAAATATTGATTTTTTTTGTGTGCATACGGTGCAATATGCACCATTAGTAACATATGCTAGCCCAGGGGTGTCTAGAGTGGCCTGGGAACCATTAGCAGCCCACAGCAGATTTTTTATATTCTAAAGAATAGCATTATAATGCTATGTTTAAAAAACAACAGTAAACATGGAAAAATCTGCACTGTGTAAGAATAATTTTAAAAATTAAAAAAATATTTTAAGAATAAATTAAAAGTATTTCAAGAAAAAAGTTGTAATCTAACAAGAAAATCAAATAATGAATAAAGTTGTAGTTTTTGGAACATTTGATTGTGGAAATAGTTGCGTTACAAGAATAAATAAAAAAATATGGGAATAAAGTCATAAGTATAAGAAGAATATTTACAATTAGAAAGAACAACCGCAAAAATTTAAAAAACAGCTTATATTTTACAAGAATGAAGAAAATTTACAATTTTAAAGAACAACAGCAAAAATAAAAAACACCTTAATTTTAAAGAATAAAGTAAAAATAAAGTAAAAATAATGAAAGGAAAAAGACAACAAACTTAGCATAGACTTGAAATATTAAAGAAAAAAATGCAATTTTTTAAGTCAAAATATGAGAAACAAACAAAACAAAATAATATGTAATAATTTGGCAAATAAGGTTTTTTGAAAAAAGTTTCAATATTGTAGGAATAATGTCATAATTTTACAAAACAAAAGATTACAAAGATTTTTTAAGAATGTTAGGAAAAATAGTAAGGGAGCAAAGGCCAAAGTTCATACTAATCATAAACTTTTTCACTTACTGTATATCACAAAGCAGTTTTTTCGTGAAATATATATGACTTCTTAGCATTTACAAAATGTCCAAATTACCTTTAGAACCTTTCATTTTTCAGTATTCGGCCTTCGGTGAAAAAAGTGAACACGGTGAACTTCGGTGAACACCTCTGTGCTAGCCGATGCCGTGTTTTTCTGGTTTCAAAAAAGTCATTTGGAGTATACGGTCCCTTTTTAACAAGATTTATATTATGGTTCAAATTTGCAGTGGTTCATTTGTAAGATAGCCTAACATTTTAGTTTTCACTTTTGCTGTGAAAACCTTACTTCTTACTTCTTACTTGCACATTTACATATTGCCATATAGCTTTGGGGCTATCTGTGCTTGTATTGGTTGGGGAGCATGACTCTAGTTGTCTGAGGGACTCTGATAATGTCAGGCAGCAGCATGTAAAGAGCTGAGCGCCTGAGAGATTAGGAAGTTCCCTCACTGCTCACTGGCCTCCAGTGACAGACATCCCATGTGAAAAAAGCCTGACTTCTTTCCCCCAACATAGAATGCAAATAATTGCCAGAACAGTCACAATTTGAGTGTGTTCACATTGCAGTTTTTTTTTAAAGATATAACGGCTCCTTTTTTATACAGCTGCATTGAACATCTCTTTTGGTTTTGTATAACCTTAAATGTGTCTTTCCCCTCAGCCTCCGCCATTAAATCAACAATGCATGTTTGTCACGCGTTGACGTATAAATCCTCATCAAATATTCTTTCTTCCTTCCCCTCTACAGTATTACGTCAAAACTGGAGAGGGCTTTGGAGAAGGTGGCACCCCTTCTGAGGGAGATCTTTGTAGACTTTGCACCCTTTCTGTCACGCACCCTGCTGGGCAGCCACGGACAGGAGATGCTGATAGAAGGTACGCTGTATGCCTATTTGACTTGAAACAGCTTTACAGCGGGAGGAAAAGACTCCATCATTAGGTACACCTGCACAACCCAAAAAGTGCAAAAGCTTATTTTTAATTAACACGTAGTTGAACCTCAAAGTCTCAACTGGGGAAAAATCACTCAAGTTGCACAAAATATCTTGTTAGATTTCAGCTCCCTGAGCAGCAATGTATGTTTTTTATTGGCTTCTTACCCGCCACTATCCAGTACAAGTACTAGGATGTTGATAACAATAGAACATGAAGTGGAGTATATTGCGACGTAGGAAACCTGAACACGCACCTCTGTCCCCGTGACTTAGTGTAATATAACTCCTTTGACAATAACAATAAATAATATTAATAAAAGAGGAAGCATGCACACTACTATTGTACATAATTGCCACCTAAAGGACAGGGGTGTAACTACAGTATATTGCTTTGCATGTTATGTAATTGAGTCAGATGGTACATTCTCAGCATTTTCAGGCCTTGGCGGAGGTCTGTTGTATTTGTAACAGTGTTAGTGTATTATACACAGTGGACTTGAATCCATGATATGCACGTTCTTAAGGCTGTGCAATTGGTCAATTAGTTGAAAGGTGTGTGTTCGAAAAATAGCAGCGTGGCATTCAATCAGTGATCAACTTTGTGAAAAAACAGGTGTGAGTCAGGTGGCTCCTATTTAAGGATGAAACCAGCACTTGAACATGCAATTGTCTTTGAAAGCCTGAGGAAAATGGGTCGTTCAAGACAATGTTCTGACGAACAGCGTACTTGGCTGTTCAGCTAAAATGATCTTCAACGCCTTAAAATGGAGAACAAAACCCGAAACACGTGGCAGAAAACAGAAGACAACTATCAAAATGGATTAAAGAATAACCAGAATTGCAAAGGCTCAGCCAATGATTAGCTCCGGGATGATCAAAGACAGTCTGGAGTTACCAGTAAGTACTGTGATAACCCAGACAGTTTGTGAGACGACCCCACAGTGAAGACAGTAAAGCGTGGTGGTGCAAGCATCATGATATGGACATGTTTCTCCTAATATGGTGTTGGCCTATTTATCACAAAGCAGGGCTCATGGATCAGTTTGCATACGTCAAAATTTTTGAAAAGGTCAGGTTGCCTTATCCTGAAGAGGACATACCCTTGAAATGGCTGTTTCAACAAAATAATGACCCCAAACACACGAGCAAAATATTGGTTCCAAACCAACAAAATGAATGTTATGAAGCGTTCAGCCCAATCCTTGGACCTTTATCCAAGGCAGAACATGTAGGGTGACATCAAAAATGCTTTTTCTGAAAAAAACCAAAACCAAGAAATGTAAATGAATTGTGGAATGCTGTTAAAGAATCATGAAGTGGAATAACAGCTGAAAGGTGCCATTAGTTGGTTGACTCCATGCCACACAGATGAAGCGGTTATAAAAAGAACTGTGCTCATACAACTAATTATTAGTTTAGTGATTCACAGGATTGCAAAATTCCACAAACAAAAAAATCTGTACAAAAAAAGTTTTGAGTTTGTCAAGTGAACGGCATACATTGCTATTTTTTTTAACACACCCCTTTCAACTAATTGCCCAATTGCATCACCTTAATGCATATCATGAATGCTGGGTCTTGTTTGTTTTCTGAGAATCTACTGCACCTACTGGTAACTTGTTGGCCATGTAGCAATAAAAATAAACTAAAAACAATGATTAACCGAGTTAGTCACATTGGACTGCTATTATTTTAACACTACTGTGTATGATCACCCTAAATATCAAGTGCAAGCATAAGAATACATTTGAATTGAATTGTTTGATTGCTTTGCTTTTGGGTTAGTCGTATTTTGAGCTTGTGGCATTTTAAATGTTTCCACCGTTTCCTCACTGACTCTCTGTGTGAGTATATCTCGCTTTTGTTTGGCATCCTTTCACTTCAAAGTGCAGCCATTGCCACAGCCAGAACTACTGCCTCATTTGCGTTAATATTTGCAGAGGTTTGGCCTCTGTGTGCATTCTTGAGAGTGTGTGTGTATGCGTGTGTGGCCTCCAGGCTCCTGGCGAGACAAAAATAATAATAACCCTGCCTTTGATTGTCGCCAAAATGTGATCTCCTAACAAGAAGCTAAACCAATATTGGCTTTAGCAGTTTGTGCGGAGGATGAATGTGGACTAAAAAATGAGTATGCCATTTGACCTACTTCTTTGGAGCATATTTGTTCACTGTCCACTAAATGCATGCATTACCTCACTGTGGCCAGTATGATACTGATTAAAGTACAGTAATTGAATTTTGCTCTGTTTATTTTTGTGCAGCTGCATCTGCAGTCTTATATTTTTCCAACCATTTTAAATGAGTCTTGGAGGTCCCAACATAGTGTATTGGAAGTGTGCTGTCCAAAATCCAGTCTTGATGCTGGAATTCAAACAGTATAAACATGCTTTTAGTAATCCTTTTGAGAGGACGTCCTTTAGTGTGCCTGTAGCTTTAATGCTAATGTGCTGTGTTTGTGGGTCACCAAGAAGTGTGTACACTGTACACCTTTTACATATACACTGTAATGCTGCACATGTCTAATGTAAACAAACCCATATCTCACATGCAGGGCCCTATGATTTTCGCGTTAACGGAATCTCGGACAGAATTGGCCAATAAAAATGGAATTTACTGTTAAACACAGTATCTGACATAATGTGAATGAAATGCTGTTATCATAAGGAGAAGGAACGTTTTGCGGGGAATTATTTCTTCGGCCGACGGCTCAAATAGTGCCGGAGTCTCATTTCAAACACTAAACCACCAACTCCTGAATTAAACCAATCCACTGATGGAGTGCGAATGGAAGCTAGCGGGGTTAGCTTAATTTAGCATGCTAGTGCGGCTGTCGTAAATGTTCACCATGATGACGACATGCAGGTTCTGAGTGAAAACAGGCGGGAAGCACATTTTTTCTTACATCCAGCTTATCTTCAACAGGTTCAACACACTCAACAGACATTTATCAATTTACATTCTCAACACAGAAAACACACTCGTGGTCTTCAAAATAAGAGCGCAGTTTGCTCAATGTTGTCTAACTAACAAAATAAGCGAGTCATTAAAAAAAACCTTCAACCTGCGGTTGCAATTGCATCGGTGTCAAAGATTTTGTAGTTATGTGTGCAGAGGCTGACATCCCATCAGAAAAACATCCATTTCTCAGTTGCCGGGCAAAATTGTCCATTGATGCACTACATCAATTATTGTAAGGATATTTGCATGTAATTCACAGAAATGTTATTCGCTAACCCAAAAGCACAAACTGTTTGCTGGTAAGTGTAAAATGTAAAAAACGGAATACTGAAAAATTAAAAGGGAAAAAACAGTATTTGGAAAAAAATACAACAGAATAAGGGGAAAATAAAATGGATTTCATAGGGCCTTAATCGCACTCATCTACCATATAAAGTGTATATAGCACATTTTAACAACATTGATAGTCAATTTGCATAATAAAAAGAATAGTTCGTGAAAAAAATGTAGTTGGCGAACGGATATATAGGCTTTCTAAGATGTGTGGCAAAGCCGTTTTTGTTTTTGAATAATATGATAAAAAACATAGGGTAATTTCCACTTCTTGCAGAGATAATGTCTGGGGACTGTCGTCGCTACGTTGAATGATTCAGTCAATAAAAGGTAGATTTGAGAAATAGATGTGTGTGTTCCGTGCTCGTGTTCCCTGTTTGAAGCTCATTTGGGAGGGGGGGCTGAAGAGTCAGGTAGCATAGCCTTGACAAGTGTGAATATGTGTGTTAGCCCTTCACTCAAATCTGTCAGCAGACTGACCAAGCTGACAAACTGGAGAGCGGAGCATGAGATTTTAGCACCCCCCCTCCCCCCCCCCCCCCCCCCCCCCTCTCTCTCCTCCACCAACAAGGTCGCAAGATAGACAGCTACCTTCTCTGCTTCCGAGATGTGCAACCACATATGGATTGCAAATATTTGTCTAATCCATGCTAATCTTTACCAGTTGCGGCGTTAGCCAAGCTTCCTTCCGTGTCTTGCGGCCTCTTGCTAAGCACACAGTTGAAATACTGTGCTGCAGTGCAAAGGCGCTCTATTTACGAGTAATTACCAGCCATCCATCACGCCTAAGATTGACCCTCCTTGTGCCCCATGTGCCCTTTTTTGCCTCACCCTCGTCCCTCACTTCCCCTCCCTCTCCCCTTGCAGACATGCGGTCTCTGCGGCAATTACGCTGAGTGCACCCTGAGCTCCGCGCCGTAGCCCGCCGGCCGAGGCCCTCGTGTGAACACTGCCGCTGTTGTGACGGCCGCTGCCTGCCTGTGCGCTGTCCTCCCGCGTGGCACGTCAACCCCCACAATGCCACATTCACCCCACCGCCTTAACCCCGGCGCTGTTTACAGGAAAGGACTGGCAGGCCGTGTTTAAATAGAACGCATTTAGTTTGTCCACCAGCGCGAGGCCAGGGTCAGTTAGCCACCTGACTCTCGCGTCACAGCGGACTGACTTATGTGGCGGCGTGTCACTGTTGTAACAAGAGGTCGGTCGCAGCGGCCCCCCCGTACAAGAGAAGGGTCACTTCCTCTCAGAGGGTTTACAATATGCTCCTTTTGGGCTGCCTCTGCTTGGATGAATAGAAACAGCTGCACAAGAGTCAGTGCAATTCTGTCAATAGCACATTCCGTGGGTTCTCAACCTTGGACACACTTTTAGTGTCAAAACCATCATTTAAGACCAGGGATGTACCGATACAATCTTCATGATCGGGATTGGCTGCCGTTCCGCTGTATTTTGAAGATCAGAATAGATCGGTTTATGCCACAAGATTGGGCTGATTTGGTTGCCGGTGCTCTGGGAGCACAGGATTGGTGGGGAGCTACTATGTGCCATTCGGTCCTTGTGTCCTTGTACAATCAAAGCAGGAGCCTGGTTTGTATTGCCAGCAGTTGGTCGAACCTGTTTCCGTTGAACCTTGGCTGCCCTTTGTCACCGATTCTGTTCATAACTTTCATGGACAAAATTTCTAGGCGCAAGTCCATGCCGTGTTTGGTGGCCAGTTTGGTGGCCTTAGGATCTCGTCTCTATTTGCAGACTATGTCGTCCTGATGATGGCATCATCAGGCTGTGATCTTCAGAGTTTACTGGGGTGGTTTGCAGCTGAGTGTGAAGCTTCTGGGATGAGACTCCAAATCCGAGGCCATGGTTCTCAGTCAGAAATTGGTGGGTTGTACCCTTTGGGTTGGGAACGAGGTCTTGCCACAGGTGGAGGAATTCAAGTATCTCGGGGTCTTGTTTATGAGTGAGGGAGGGTGAGGTTGACAGACGGTTTGGCGCAACGTCTGCAGTAATGCAGTTGCTATACCGAACCGTCGTGGTGAAGACAGAGGTGAGCCGGAAGGCCACCCTCACCTATGGTCATGAGCTATGGGTCATGACCGAAAGAACAAGATCGTGGATACAAGTCCGTAGGGTGGGTTGACTCATCCTAAGAGATAGGGTGAGGGGCTTGGCCATCTGGTAGGAGCTCAGAGTAAAGCCACTGCTCCATCACATCGAGAGAAGCCATTTGAGGTGGCTCGGGCATCTAGCCCGGGTGCCCTTGGACGCCTCCCTGGTGTGTGTTGGGGGCATGCCCAGCTGGGAGAAGACCCAGGGAAAGACCTAGGACACGCTGGAGGGATTAAATCTCACAGGTGGCCTGGGAACGCCTTGGTGTCCAGTGGATCTGGAAGAAGTGGCCGGAGACCGGGGAGTTTGGACTGAGACTGCTGCCCTTGCGACCTGGAGCCGGATAAGCGGAAGAAAAAGGAATGGAATGGCCTGTTGTGATATACAGTATGGTGGTTGTGTATCACCATACATTTCTGGTGTCTCTCCTCCAAGTACTCAGATAATTCCCATCCATTCATCCATTTTCTATACCGCTTATCCTCAATGGGGTCATTAAGGTGCTGGAGCCTATCCCAGCTGACTTTGGGCGGGAGGCGGGGTACACCCTGGACTGGTCGCTAGTCAATCGCAGTACCCGGAGAAAACCAACGCACGCACGAGGAGAACATGCAAACTCCACACAGAGATGCCCTACGGAGATTTTAACCTCCTGACTGTGAGGCCAACATGCTACCCACTCAGCCATCATGCGGCCGGGATAATTCCCCTTTTGAATAAATATATACAGCAAAGATAATGAAAATGACACTACAGCAATGTCGAGGACCAAAGGCATCCAAAACGTAATGATCACCCACCCAGAGAAACCAAACAAAAACATTTCATACTGACAAAATTGGCACAAATTGCTGTGCTAAAGCAGCTCACAATGAAGTCATTACAGCACATCCTCTCTGTGCATGTTTGCCAGAGCATCTCCTCTGAGTGACGGCCTGTCATTCGGTTGACGTTCACATCTTCTCCTGGCAGCCTCTAATGACTACAAGAGAGCTGCCTTCTTTTTTTTCTTTGCTAATGACTTCACTTTCAACTCTGCAGAGTATATCGCAGCAGAGCAGAGCGCAATTGTGGTTGCACGATACTTTCTTACAAAGATAGGACACAGCCATTTTTCTGCAAACAAGCTTTTCACACCTGGCCCCGTGTTTTATTAGAACGCTGTCTGCTTGTAAGACTCGTTGTCAATGACATAGGTGTCTCATAAGTGTGTAGGACTGGGGGTGCTGTTGTTCTCATCACTATTACAGTTTTCTTGGCATCCTTAATTTTTTGCAATTTTTAAAGATCATTCGGGACATTTTGTAATAAGAAATCTTACCAGTGGCCTTGAAAACCATGTTCATTGTTATTCAGTGTGCCTTTTTATATCACTCTTCTAACTAATAAAGTTACTTTTAACGCTTGCTACGTAACTTTTCCTCTATGGTTGACCTCTATGGTTGAAAATACAGTACAGTATAGTATAGTACAGTATACAGTCTATGGTTGACCACAAAAATGCTGACCACAATTTGTACAACAACTAAATGGAAATGATAATAATCTGTTACTGTAGCAAACTGTCGATGTTATAAAGCATATATTAACTAATAGGACTAAGAACTACTGTCCCCATGATGCTTAGAGTGCCGAAACAGAAATGAGTACATTCAGGTACCTGGAGTGCAAGCTCATATCACATGTTTTGTAGTCTAATAAAGTGATTTGTGTTTTGATCTGACTAATCGTAAATTTGATGCAGTGTAGAATTACCTCAACTTCTGCTTGGACCGCAGTAGCTGTTGAACTACTGTATGTACTCTACGTATAATAAATTTTTTGTCTTTCTCTTTGTTATCAGGTGCACTCAATAGTAGCGAATATACTGTACAATAAAAGTACTCACTCTAAATTGATGATGTGTGTCGTGTTTTAGCATACTTATTTTTTGCACATGTCAAAGAAGAAGTTAACGTCTGCTGATGGAACTGCTCATTGAGGTTCTGTGTGACATAAGTGAACTAATTGTTTTTCTCTACAGGTCTAGTGTGCATGAAGTCAAGCACGTCAGTGGTGGAACTTGTCATGCTGCTTTGTTCTCAAGTAAGTTTTGTTCCCCCTTGTGTCTGTTAAGGAAAAACGGATGGCCACCTTTGCTGCTGCTGCTTATCTTATCATTGTGTTGTTTATGTAAAAAGTTCCTGCTGCTGACAACCGGCAGCAGCAGCAGCAGCTTTTTCGCCTCACCTAGTCCTCCCCCTCGTGGAACCACCTCGTGCGAGCGCGTCGGTGACTGATTACCTCCGAGCCGACCGGCCCAGGCTCTTGTTAAGCCCTTGTTTTAAGCAAGGTCAGAGCCCTGATGTAGCAGTCAGAAGGGGAGATATTTAACATACCTTGTGTCAGCCCATCAGTCTTGAGTCGGGAGACCATAAGGAAGCCATTACTTGGTGCCTCTTTGTGGATCCAGACACGAGACGGTGGATTGTCGTTCTGTGGTATCTGCAGTCCCAAAGTCCTTTCCAGCTGGGTGCTCTGCCTCTGTTGTTTGGGGGCCATTATTTACACACTCTTTTCCAAATGGACAGCCTGTGTTGAGCTACTGAAGGCTCTCTTTTCTGAGCCTCTGCTGCAAGACTTTTGGATTTATTGCACATGAGAGCATCAACATGCTGTTAAGGAGACTGTATCCACCCCCCTACTGCCTCGTTCCTGTGATAGCATTACTGTGGCTCAAGAGGTTTCTACCATTAGAGGCTCTGGAGATGAAACTCAGGCCGAGATATCGATCAAAGGACAAGGTCCTCGAAGCTGAACCTGAGAGCTTCCCTTCTTTTGACGACCACTTGCACAGAGATAGGTTACTTCTCTGTATGCTAACACAATTAGGAAAACCTGACTGCCATGCTTTCTTTATTGGTGCTATCGGCATACATACACTATCTGGACAAGAATTATGCACAAGTGATGTTTTATTTATGGTCTAACAGGAATATTTGTTCCTAAAGCCTGATTATAAGCACTATAATTAAGAAAAATCTACTTCACTTGTTTGCTCCACTTTTGACAGCATGAGTCACTTCTCAAGTTGTGCCTTTTCATCACACACACACACACCCACACACAAACATATTAGGGCTGTCAAAAATAGCGCATTAACGACAGTAACACATTTATTTGAATAATTTCGTTACATTTTTTGCGTAACGCATAAGCATCATGGCAAGCCGCATCAGGGCTCCTATGTCACCAACACATCTCTAGTCCGATCAGTGGCAGTTTTGCAATTGGACTTCCTCATTGTCGCAACCACATGATGCATTCAGGGACACTCCAGACATCACAATATCCCTGTTATTATAAGTGTACGTGTGGTTTAAGTAAACAATAAACAAAAAAGGTGGATATTCTTATCACTTATAGGGTAATTACTTATTCTTAACTCCTAAGGCGGAGTAAAATTTGCTGCATTCAAGTATGCTCAGAAAACCCAGAAAATACAGTGAAAACATGCGATTTCAACTTAGTTATGTGGTGTCTTTGAACGTGATCACTCATTGCTCATAATAGCAGGGTTAAAGTGTGATTCAAATGTGCTACTATTGGAAAAACTAGTGTTAGGTAAATAGACATTCAGTCATGTGTGCTGTCTTTTAGCTTGATTTAGTTTTCAGTTCAATTTAAGGTGTTAATACATAAAAATATATATAATTATGTCCTGTCTTCTATATTTCCTTCAATAAAATAGGTAAAAAAGAGTAGATCCTGCACAACCTGTCCAACTTCCACTTCCTGTTGGTGTCATCTGCATGTGTCCCTTTGTGCCCAGATGTTGAATGTAATCTTTCAAGTGTATTTAACAGACTTTCCAGAAGCCAGGTTACAAAATGCCAACTCCCAACAAATCTCCCTTGCAGTAATGCTATAGGACAGCCAGGAGGTCACTGCGCTGACCTTATACCCCACTGTGTTTTGTGACTTGTCAGATTTATGCATAAATGTGTGCTAATGATCCGCCTTCTCTTATTTATGCATACTAATGGCAACAATCACGGTGCGCCTCATCCGGGCTGCAGACACAGAGCGTCTCGCCTTTCCTGAGCGCAACCAGCTAAAGGAGAAGGTCATGCGGCTCCGTTTCTTGTAACAGTTTTAAATATGGGTGAGGGTTGGCGGGGGAGGGAAGGACTGGAGCCAGTGGAGAATTAGTGATGGAAGGTCTCCAGATGTGGAGAATATTGCTGAACAGATAAAAGCAAAGACTCCATGTGCACTGACAGGTCGGATTGAAACGCCACAAATAGTCAGTGCAGCCCTGCTGAAGCTCAGTGAGATGAAAGACCATAACTGTTGTCAAAAATGGGAGCTATGGGATTTGAGGTCCACAACTGTGTACTGTCACTGACTGTAAAAATGCACGTTTGTTGAAAAGAAAAAGCAAACATCTTTTGCGTCCAATGTTGGCCAACATTCCAAATTGCGTCACCCTTCGGCCACTAGATCAGACCTCAGTTCAATATTGTCAGATCCACTACAATTCACCGATATCTTTATTACTGTGGTTGTAGTGGGGTCATCTTATGTAGTTTAATTAGGTAACCAAAATATTAGAAATAGCTCTCATTATAATACAATATAGATTTACACTTCCATAATAAACATACAGAGTAACCTCCATATTCATACTAATCCTTAACACTGTTTGACTCCCAATTTGTTTTCATTTTTAGAAAAAATGCCCTCTTTGGAAACTAACTGAAATGAGCCACGGTATAATAAAATTAAAAAATAAAACCACTCACCAGGTTTTACATCCGCTTGTGCATTGGAACGTGTGTGAAATGACCACTACACCGAAGAGACCAAACAACCCCTAGATTTGTCTGGTCCTAAATAGAAGAGATTTGGACCGTCACCTTTGGTCTGCTAGCTACAATATTACATCTTTGACCCAAACATTGCCTCATTCAACAGGAAGAGTTTGTTTGTTTATTTCGAGCTACACAAAATACACAGGACAGAACATAATAAACATACACCTGTACACAGGAACAATTTGGCTTGAAAAGGAGTGGGAAAGAAGACACCATCCCCACCACTCCCACCCCCTCATTCGTAATACTAAAACCTGTTATATTAATACAATATGCAGTAATACATGAACAAAATATCACACATGAAAACACACATGTACAATATACACTATTATTAATGTGTTATACCTTGTACAGCTTGTGACATTACTCATTATTATACCATCATCACATATCAACATAACATGTTCAACATATATTTACCAATGCATACATATATTTATATACACACATAGTTTTTTTATGCATAAAAGAGATATTTCAACAAAAAATATAATATTAATCTGTGTTGATGGTAATAATAATTAGTTTGGATAACATGTGTCCCGCATGAAGAGAAGCCAAGGACTTTATGGAACTGTTGCCAGAGAGGGACTGCGTTCTAGCAAGTGTCCTATATTGTGCAGTAAAAAGACATGATTTCAGAGGTCAGTTGCAGTAAGAGATGGACGATCTTCTGCAGCCGAGCCTCCAGTTGTCTGCCCTACTCTGATAAATTTTGTTCTGTGAGTGTCCTATGCTTTGCATTAAAAGAGACAAGATTTTAGAGTTCTGCTGCGAGAAGGGTGGGCACTAATGAGTTTTTTTGTCATAATGCCAGGTCATAAACCTATTGTTATGCATGATAATCGTCCACTAGCCACTCTAGGCCACAATAACAACAACCACGCTATTGCGACCACCCACCATGGACATGTACATACAGACCTGATAAAAATCTTAAGACCAGTTGAAAAATTGCTAGAATTTACCTTTTGCATATTTGGATCTTATTGAGGTTTTAAGTAGAGCTGCAATATGCAAGAGCAAGAAGAGGGATTCCGACAAAAAGCACTTTGAAAAAGTAATTTATTGAAAACAATTAAACTGAAATAGAATGTTTATCAGCTGATCAAAAGTTTAAGACTCTAGTTCAAAAAATGACAAAAAAAACTCTCCAAACCAGAACAAAAAATGTCCTCAGTAGGACTCAGTAATGAGTAGCTCCACCGTTTTTGTTAATCACTTCAAAAATTAGTTTTGATTGTGAGTGTATATAATATATAGCAAATGTCACATTTCAATTTTTTGAGCTGAAGGAGCCTTTTGGGTGAAAGGTGAAACAGTCTATGCATCTACACATACACAACTGTTGATAAAGCCTTTTAATTGGTTGTAATGGCATTGTGCAGGGTTTCCATGTGATCAATTCGTTTTGTATCAAAGGTTTTTGTGCTAAATCCAGAAAAACTAGACCGTTGCTGGAGTCATCAAGGAGAGAGTTACTTAGCCATGTCCATGCACTCTGTCCATTTACACACACTAGCATCAGTGAGCTTTACATGAAGAGATACATCGATTTTTTTTAGGCAGCATCTGATGAGAGCGGGTGTCTCCCTTTCAGCTGTCACTTGCTCCACTACCAAAGTCCAAGACAACAAACACAAACGTGTCATGCTTCAAAACAGAGCTGCCCAAGTGTTGCGCCCGCCTTTCATTTCCGTATTTATTTTTGTCACGTGAACGCCTGAGGTGTGTATGATCCTTGTCCAGATCCAGAACAGCTTATTCCACAGGCTGACATTGTATCAGAGAATACGGAGGGGAGGAAAGGATTGTGCAAGGAGGTGGGTAGAGGCTGGGGTCATGACGAACATTTGGAGACCAGATGCTCAGCAGTTGGTTTGCACTGTGTCTTGTTCTTAACATATCTGCGGGTCACCGTGAGCAGTTCCGCGTGCGCCGCTATGTGTCAGATATGACAACGAGGTCCCAAAACCTGCTCTATGACAAATGCTGCAGGCTTTTGACATGACTTGACTTGATGAGCAGTCTGTACAGTATATACTATACAGTATCTGTGTATCAGGGGTGTCCAAAGTGTGTCTCTGGCTCGCTTTAAAAAAAATAAATAAAATGAATAAAATATTAATGAGATATATTATTTGATATTTCACTAATTTGCTCTGTCTATTACTGCACAGAGCTACGATGGTTATGTCTGTCGAGATAGCATATTCTTGACCTACATCTTTAATGTACATTTGTTCTGTATGTGGCCCTTTCTTAAAGCTTGGATTTAAATAGTCATAGTTGGCATTATTCTTCAGTTTATTTCCTCCATTTGCACCTCAGTGAGGGTAAAGGAGGAGCACACTTTCCCACGATGTCGAGTGGCGCTCTCTCTAAGGTCTTTTTAATTCTTTCCAGATCATGTTGTGATACAGCAAATGGCTAGGCAGTCAGGGCAGACCCCGGGCTGGGATCCCTTCCAGGCTCACTGCCTGCTCACTAATCTGTCACTGCAAAGGCCAAAGGAAATGGCAGTATTTACGTGAGAGGATACAGTTTCATCCCACAATTACGTCTCTGCACTGTTTACAGATCTTTTCACAAAGCAATACAGGGCGATCGCACATGTTGTTTATAGCTTTTAACCATGCCACCATCTTTCCATGCACCCCATACTCCGAATGAGTAGAAACATGCAATTCCAGTGGTAACATGATCTTGGCAATCTGTTTTTCACACGCTATCTTGTTGAAAATGCTGTAAACACATCTTTCTTTTCAGGAGTGGCAGAATTCCATACAGAAGAACGCGGGGTTGGCCTTCATCGAGCTCATCAATGAAGGAAGGTATGCAATCAATGAGCTTCATTGAGTTTTTAATATTGATGCAGAGTAAAGCCCCCTTATTTATCTACAGAACATTTTGCATGTAGGGCAAGGCAAGAACAATTAACTAGATTAATACTGTAAATGTTCTGGGCGATAATTGGAGGGAGGCCCTTCCTTCCGATATTTGAGAAGTCATTACAGTCACCCCTTGCTTTGCTTCCTCAGTCTATTGCATTTAAAATAATAATAATACATTGTTGTTGTTTTGTGGTTGACTATGACCTATTATTAGTCCTAAATAATGCATATTTAATGAAATGTTGCTTGTACTTGGCCCAAATTGAGCATTTTCAAGCAAAAAAAACGTCAACAACGTGCCTTTATTATTGTATTATTCTTTAACTACAGGCACAATAAGAGCAAAACAAATTCTAATAATACTCACCATTATCATACTAATAGCATGGACTACTGTTGTGGCCGTATGCCAGCTAATCCACTAAACTCTGAATCCCTGATGTCACTTCCTGTCCACAGGTCCGGGAGACATTTATTGAAACACACGTATCTTAAATGGCTTCTTTTCTATTTTATATACAGTACTGTATATGATATATACAATATATACTGGATTGGGCAATATGAGTGTAAAGGTGACTGTATGGGAGAAAACAGTACGGTCGGTGTAACACACGAGTTTCGCACAAACACTTTGTGGCGCCACATACATTTTAAAGCACATGCAGAGGTAGATAAGCTGGTGAATGTTGAACAGTCATCATACATCAAATTCAACGTCTGCATTGTTGTAATAAAAACCTACATCAGTGGGTTTCTTTCAGCAACGGCTGTAAATGCCAATGTTTTATGTCCAGTTCAATGTTTTTGTACACTATAGAATATTTGGTTTTTAATTGAGTAGAGGTGATTATTGGAACATTACATTAAATAAAATCAAAATGTGATGATTGTCAAGTAGAGCAGTGTGATAATGCAAGTGACACAATGATTATGTAAGTGTATTATGTACGATAAGTAAACATGCAGACTACATCCAGTACATACTGTATGTAACCTTGACCTAACCAATCTAAACAATATTGGGAGGAATGTAAATAAGATTTAAGTGTATACACATAGGAGATGGCTCCGGGTTGTATAAAACCTGAATATTCCATTGCATGCTGACAGTTTCTGCCTTATTATCCCCCCATCTTGTTCTCCTCCTTCCCCACCGGTCTGTAGGCGTGGCCAGACTCAGGGTTTTCTGTTGAGTGGATCAGGGAAGGCTCAGGCTCCTTGCCCATCTGCTGACCCATCTGGTCCGGCCTGGCCTTTGGGCAGCTCAGCCGGGGTTCTCTCAGTGCCCCGGTTGGCACTGGAACAAAGAGTTGCATTCAGTGGCGGCACACTGCGCTGTCCAAGGTGCTGCGAACACATGATCCATTTCTTATTGTCTACTTGGCCTTTACGCAAGCTAAAGCTAGATAGTACAGTATATAAACACATTTGCAGTATACTATGTTAGTATTAGTACGTGTATCAGGTGTTTGTTCTAAGAGAGCCAGTTCCTAGTTTAGTAGTACAATATACTGTATAATGTAGCATAACTAAGACAAGTTTTATGCTGCATATACAATAGGAGGATCACCCGTGGGATACTTTGTAGTCAACAGAACAACCAATTTTTTCTGGTTGTTGTTGATTCAGGTTACCATGCAAAAAAAAGTGCCAGTATTAATGTTCATTGACCCCTGGTCTGGTTTTTAAAGCAGTAATGTTTCACCTTTTGTCCGATTTTCTAAAAAATTAATGTCAGAACATGACAAAAGAGTTTATCTAAGTGGGCTCCTGAAACTGTGGCCAACGCGCTATGGTTATCATGAGTAGGATTTTGGACCCAAAAAAAATTTAATTTATTTTTTAGAACACTGACTGATGTTTTGGCTTAGCTTGTAAACCTCTTTAAAATAATAACGTTTGAAATAAGACAATTTTGTGGTCTAACATATCATGTTTCTAGCACTTCATGTTGGGCCCCTCAAATAGCGTAACATAAGACTTTACTTTTTGTACTATTTCTTACCATATTCTAATCAGTGATGTTGAGTCTAAAAACAGAGCAACTTTCCGACACACTGATTGAAGCCTTTTATTGCGGTGTAGTCTTATTACTTTCTGGGACAGCAGGCAAACTACAGACTGTATCAAGCACTGGAGAGGAACAACGGCTGCTTTAATTAAAACAAAACGGGCTTAATGACGTGTAAAATGGTGTGTAACCTTTGCACAGTAACCCGGGTGTTTTCAATGATTAAAAGTAGTGGGATTTAAATGGGAATGTGGGCGGATTTGCGTGTAAACTCGTCTGGGGCCAGACTTGTCAGCAGGGCCTGCTGGCCTGACGCCGCAGTCAGTGGGAGGCGGTGGTCAGTCAATCAGGAGCGTAAAGACAAGCTCTGATGCACTAAAGGAGCTACTTCCCCCCCCTTTAATGCTGTAAATGAACCCTATACCACACCATGCCTTGATTCATGTTTAATGTACTACTCTCCCTGTAGGTTACTGTGCCACGCCATGAAGGACCACATAGTCCGGGTGGCCAACGAGGCAGAGTTCATCCTGAATAGACAGACAGCTGAAGATGTCCACAAACATGCTGAATTTGAGGTACACACTGCAGAGGTGTACAATTTAAACCCAATATTGTGCTTGATATTATAGATTGTGTATGATACTGGATTAGTGGCTTGAGCATAGTGTGTGGGTGTGATGCACTCCAAAAAATAAGGGTGCATCCCACACACATGACAGACATGCTGCATTAAAATGCCCTTTTTTTGCTTTAGAAATATATATATTTTTAATTAAATTCTGTCCATGTTTATGGTTTAGATAACTCAATAAATTATGCCAAACAAGTTTGATCAATACTAAAATAAATAAAATAAAACCAAATATAAGTAGGGGCCTCACGGTGGATGAGTGTTGGCCTCAGTCAGGAGATCTGGGTTCGAATCTCTGTGTGGAGTTTGCATGTTCTCCCAATGCGTGTGTGGGTTTTCTCCGGGTACTCCAGTTCCCCCCCACATTCGAGAAACATGCATGTTAGGTTAATTGGTGACTCTAGATTGTCCATAGGGACAAATGTGAGTGTGAATGGTTGTTTGTCTATATGTGCCCTGCGATTGACTGGCGACCAGTCCAGGGTGTACCCCGGCTCCCGCCCGAAGTCAGCTGGGATAGACTCCAGCATACCCGCGACCCTAATGAGGTGTAGAAAATGGATGGATGGACAAAAATAAAGCAACCTTATTGTTTTAGATAATAATTTTCAATATAAAATAATGCAATAATAATAAAAAGGAAAAACTTTTTATTTCAACCTGCAATCCAACACTTAAAATATAGTACTGCATTGTTATGGCTATCCTATGGTTTAGATTTACTTTTAAAGTTCCAAAAAGGAGTAGGAGGAATTGATGCCCTTAGATACACCGAAAATGTGATTTTTGGTAGAAAAGAGCTAAAGTACATCAACAATATCTGTTTTATTGTAGAATACAGACAAGAAAGAAAAACAAATCATTAGGAAGTTTGTGAATATTCATATTCCTGCTTTTTATTTCTCTTTAATGATTTTTCTCTCTCTGAAGATACAAGAGTGTGAAAACCGCAAAAACGTTATCATGTGTCTTTAAATCACAGAGGGTTGAATATTATGCATGCACACACAAAAACACCCCCAGACACACACACCCACCCACGCACGCACAGTGTCACCTCTGTTAGCAGCTTGTACATATCGAGAGTGATGAGTTTCTTATCTGGGAACAGCAGCCTTCCTCAAACAGCTGCTTGATTTACAGTTGCAGAGGATCCTTGACCTGCTAGATAAACTGGAGGAGACGGCTAGATGTGCAATGTCAGAAGAAGAAGCGTAGGTGGGGAGGGGGGGGGGAGTGTACCTGGCCCCATCCGTTCTGTCTGCCAACTCCAGACAGCCTCCATTTTATTACCCCCCTCCATACCTCTCAAAGATTGAAGATGCAGGATGCAGATAAGACGTTTTTACAATTAAGGCGGTGTCAAGGCGCCGCGTCATACACTTGAAAGTGATATTTGTCACAGCGTCACGTGGTAAGGCCCGCAGATTGAGTTAGCTACGTTATGAGGAATATGGTGAAGTATGATATCTGACAGATTTCAAAATTGACGCAGGAAATTCAATTAGCTCCCGGCTTCTGTTAGCAAATTAGATTTTGAATATTAGCTTGTGTTCCTCCCCCCTGGCCCCTAAGGGGTGGCTTTGTAAGACAATCTGATTTTAGCAGCAAAGATATGGAGTCTGTCTGCATTACTTTTTATCCACATGCAACACGATGCATAGATGAATACTGTAGATTTTTTAGGCTTTAGGTATTTGTAATGGTCCAGCTTCAAACACACTTCACAAGTTTACATTACGCAATGTCACGTTTACACCTGCACATTTCAGGATGTCCGAAAAGGGGTAAGAAGAAGCAGAGCTAAAATGTATATAATCCTGTCTTTGTGTCGCAGCAATTACTGTCACAATCAATAAATTCTTCCAGCATAACTGTACAGGAAATGTGTTATTTTAGCATCCCTTAATGCTTTCAAGTATAGCAATAAGTTAACCACATTTAATGTTAGATGTGAAAATAATGAAACACATCTCACATCTTTTTACCGTTTGTAAAGTGTAAAGATAAGTTAACCACAGTTAATATGAAAAACATAAACACTTATGTGATTTTTAAGTGAGAAATGGATAATTTGGGATAAGTGTGACCAAAAATCCACAAAAAGCCAAAGAAAAATCACAATGGATTTCATGCTAGAAGTCAGCTCAGCGGCGGTCTAGCATGATATTCTGACAACATGCACGGCCATTTAGACTCATTGATTAGTAATAAATCTCACCCTAAATGGTACCCTATGAGTTGGGAGCGAGGTCTTGCTCCAGGTAGAGGAGTTCAAGTATCTTGGGCTAAAAGGAAGTTCCCCACAGTTTTATCATAAAACATAAACTATGGCTGAGTCTTGTACTTCACTTGGGTAATTTGGATGATAATGTCACCCACCGACCCACCACTGCCTCTTTGCTGTCACGTGACAAGCAGTGAACTTTGACGGCAAGCCAACATAAAAGTTGGACATTTCGACAGACATGACTCACCACGGCCGACGGTCCTGATACGTATACGCATCTGTACTTCATCATGACTCGCAGAAGTAATTCCACTCCAAGTGTTGAAGAGGCGTGGAAAGCGGATGGCGATGGACTTAAGTGCATGCGTTCTTTCTTCTTCTCCTGTTTGGAGCATCACTTGGTGTGTCTTGTGTATCACATTGCTTTCACTCAGTGATCCATTCCCGTCTGGATGCAACTATATACTAATATCTATATACTAATATAACTATATACTAATACGTCCACGGTGTGGACGTGACTTTTTTTCAAACTGCCAAAAAAAAAATTAAGATTCCCGTGTGGGCCTGAACATTTACAAAACATGCTTAAGTTGATTTTTTGAGACTCGCTAAATTGAGATTTAGTGCAATATACAGCCATTGAAACTCAATGTTGTGTGACCTTAGGGTCATATTTTCCCCAAGATCTTATACAGTTTATTATTTTATATGTATTTCATTCAGTTTCATTACAAAATGTCCAATATTTCTTATGTCTGTATGATTATTTATCTTTGCACTATTTAGCAAAAGGAAGGTTCTGCCATTTTATATATCTGGTCGCATAGCTGATTGTGCTATACCTAAAATAAAATAGCCTATATACTGCAATACAGTACAACAGAATGCAGCGTGATCTGTAGCGCTCTTACATCCTTGACAGGTGATGGTCCTTGCGGCTCTATTAAAGTATTTTCCTTTCTCGTCTAATAGCCGCAGCCACGCCGCCTCGCAGGGAGCCTCATCTGTCCTCGCTCAGGGAATGGACTGCATTCACGCGGCTGCCGTGATTTACTGCGCTTCTCGGAGAGAGCCGGAATATATCTCTCGGCTGTCTGCTAATATCGCCATGCACTCAAGTGTGTTGACTGAAGCCGGGACATTAGTCAGTGTGACAAATGCTCCATTAGAGGATGTATATTGCACTTTTTTTGTTATTACTGCTGTCAGACGTCTCTTTCTGCAGTGCATGTTGTGATGGTTTATAATAATAAAAAAACACAAATGTACAGTGTGTATATATATATATATATATGTTGATGTTTCTTTGTTTCTGTAATTGAATCAGTCCAACTGTGGCCAATACGCCGCTGAAAAGAAAGAGGAAGAGAAGATGTGCGACCACCTGATCAGCGCCGCCAAACACAGAGACCACGTGACGGCCAATCAGCTGAAGCAGAAGATAGTCAACATCCTTACCAACAAACATGGCGCCTGGGGGATGCTGGGCCAGAGGTGAGCCCACCCGTCCACCACCCCCTTGCAAGCATCCCTCGTCCACAGAGCTTGAAGTTAGCTAAAAAGTCAGTGGTGGGATGAAGCTGCTAGTTAATGTCATTTTCCCACAATCCTGAAGGGTCAACGTTGAGGTCAGCAAACGCAATTACAGTGCGGGGCAGCCTTATCCCCACGGGGACGCCTGATTGGCCGCTCATACAGCAGTTTGGCTTGAAGGAGGGTGTGTGGGGGTCTTTCTGCCGGCCGCCGCTGTCCAGGCATTCATTGACCTGCTCAGCAACACACACCAGCACCTGGTGGTAGTTTCAGACTTGATCTCCCATCCCCCACGGGTCCTGTTAAAATAAGCGCTAGATCCACTTCTCTGCCTCTGGATAGCAAAGGGGAAAGTTCAAGGAAAGGCTGTCCTTTTGGACAAACCGATTTATAGTGATGTTTATTAGTGTAGCACATCTTCATTTTTCATAGATTATGTTCGCTTTCGTTTTGTATTGCGTGTACAAGGTGCTTGTCCAGTTTATGTCATGTAGGAACAATTTTCACTATATGCGTTTTATAATTTTGTAATTCCAAGGACAAACACTCATTTATAGGCTGAAACTTAATGTTCTTACAAGCTAATTTAGCTTCTGTGCTTCTAGGCTGTCGCTCGATTAAAATATTCAATCATGATTAATCACATTTTGTCCATAGTTAACTCATAATTAATCACTTATTTGCAGATAAAAAAATGCATTTTATCTAAGCAGGATGTAAAGCTCTTTGTGGTGAACAATTTGATACGCAATTACAGTAACTATATCCATTATTTTTTTCAAAAATAATATACATTTAGACATATTCCAGTTTTTGCATGTTTAATGCGAGCAGCCCTTTGTCAAGTACTATGTGTCAATCCAAATACCAGCACCAGTAGATACAAATAATGGTGGTCTTGTAAATCAAAATTTACTAATCAAAACACTCGTTTCTTTGTCCATTTTTCTAAATATGATTTTTTCTAACTTGCTGCTCCGCAGTCACCACTACTTCATAAAACTATGGTGTGAGCTGAGGGTCAAAAAGAACTTGCAAACATTAATTAATTAAAAGAAAATAGTGTCTTTAAAAAGAAATGTGTTATTAATGAGTTAACTTTGACAACCCTACTTCTAAAACAACATGCTCCAAACGATCCACATTGTATCCCCTGTGAAGTATTTTTGGAGGTTGTGTCATCTGGCATCTTTCACAGAAATTAGTAACACATACAAATAACTTACTCACTGCTGATGATAAGAACATTTGGATCAATAAAATGACGACGTTTAGGCATGTATAGATTGTGTTCCTCGTTTAACAACCTTTGTTGAGGTTACTCCTAATTTGAAATAGGAACTGAAAAATAATAAGCGAAAAGCAAAAACCAAAGTCAGTTTGAATTGATTTTTTTGCACATTTGTGGAGTGCTCACAAATATGTTTAGTTCTGTTTTCTTCTGCTTACCATTCTGCTTTCCCCATTCACTGAAACCTCTGAGTGGTGTGACGTAAACAAAAGCTAGCAGCACAGTCGCAGTGTATGTCTATGTATGTCAGAGTGGCATAAATATTTCAATCAAGTGACGGACATCATAATGAGGATGAATGACAGGCTGATTGGGATCATTTATTTTTAACCCCCATGCGTGATTGGTGTTTGAGATACTACAACAACAAGCAACTTTCCCAATGCTAAAGGTGAGTTATTATGTTGTTTTTTTTAATCCTTTCTACAATTTTACGGAATGCAAGTATGAAAGTAACCATAGGGGTGGTATTTCATGTTTACAGAGCTTTAATAATGATGACAAAAACATTTTAGAAACCCAGAAACAGGATTTCTTTGCTCTAACTATGAATATATTCAATTTATTAATATTGAATCATACTTTGTGGAATGTCACATCAAAGTCAGATTTGAAACTAATTAACCACGTTAAATGAGGGATGGCTGTATACTGTTTGGATATTTAGATTTGCTATCATAAAGCTGTACATGCAGTTTTTAATAATCATCATCTGTGTTTTGAGTTTAAAATGAGCTTTTTGTTCAAATTAAAACATGACAAATGCGTAATGCGACAGAAATGTGCATCAAATATTTTAATCTTTTGTAGTCAGCCATTGTAAAAGCCCTCTGGTACTGCTGAACCAGTGTCCCGTCTGCTTGGCAACTCTTTGGCAACACATCTAGTAACCAGTAAATTTACATGCTTTCAAAAAAAGCTCCACGGGAAAGACCAACATTTGTCGTATTTTTCGTCTGTTTTCCAGAAAATGGCCCTTCTTTTCTAACACAAATGTTGACAGGTATGCAACATGTACCTCTTTTGCCATGAGTTTTGCCAGACTGAACAAACTAAATGTAAGAATTAGTGCTTGAATTTTGCATGATATTCAAATTCAAATCAAATTCCAGTCAAACGTTTTTATTTGAATGATGTTTTTCGTAAATATTATGATCAAAATTGCTTAAGGTTGTTCAGCTTTAATGGTTTCACTCTAATGTGATTGTACAGTAGAGACCATCTTTTTTACGTAGCTGATTGGTTCTTGCCATAATATGAAGTTTGTCAGTTGTCCAATAGGGCTGTTAACTGTATCAACCTGACTTCTCCACAACACAACCGATGGTCCCAACCCCATTAATAAGGCAAGAAATTCTACTACAGGGCACACACCTGTGAAGTGAAAACCATTTCAGATGACTACCACATCAAGCTCATTGAGAGCACGCCAAGGGTTTGCAGCACCCTCAAAAAATTAAAGAGTGGCTACTTTGAGGGCTCA
Organism: Oostethus manadensis; assembly: GCA_024372805.1. NCBI lineage: Eukaryota > Metazoa > Chordata > Actinopteri > Syngnathiformes > Syngnathidae > Oostethus > Oostethus manadensis. Next base: position 1,123,503 of record QODF01000102.1, read on the forward strand.
AATACAAAACATATTTATAGTTATTTTACACATTTGTGTTAAGTACACAAATCCACATGTTTTCATTCATAGTTTCAATGCCTTCGGTCAGAATACAACATGTAAATAGTCATGAAAATAAAGAAAAAGTGAATGAAAACAATTGTTCAAACTTTTGGACTGCACTGCATGTACTAAAAGGTCATCACTTCATAACACAAGGACAAGAACACAATGCAGGTCAATAGTTTTTGTCAGTTCTGCCTGGTATTATAATAAGTAGCTTAAGGTGTTAGTACTAATGCATACTGACGCATGAGCATGCTTTCTCACATTCAACTAATCAAAAACATCTTTTTTTTTACAAAATATGTTTATTATGACTGCAAACGTTTGCATGAACCTTCCGTAAAAGCGGTCAGGGCTGGGCTCAGGTTCAAATCTTTATGAAGCTTCTCTCTCTCTCTCTTTTTTACTCTCTGACGCCAAGCATTTGCATTGAATTTAAAAAAAAAAAAAAGCCGGCAGAGCACAGTTGTGTTGTAAATGACGCCGCAAAACTCACAACAAATTCAAATTTAATGGCAACCTGCTGTTGAAGAAAAATGACGCAATATGAATCCCCCCACTCCTCCAGCCCTGCACCGCCGCCCAGGGCGACGTTGCAGCTCAGCAGCTCAGTCTTATTCAATGCTACATTAACTTTCCCATTTATGCTGCTCTTGTAAAATAGAAAGCCCTCCAGCATGTTGAAGTGGATAGTTGCTGTGTGTCTGTGTTTGCGTTTGTGTGGGAGGGGTGCCCAGCAAGCTTAGCTGTAAATGTTTATTTTCACCTTAATGCACTGATATTCCCGATGCCTTTCACTTCTGAGTATTTCCCCGGGATATTTATCATTTCTCCTGGATGGATTATAAACAAAGCAACTCTAAGGCAAAGTAATTTTAGTGTGTATTGATCGTTATGGTCTAGCATCACAAACATCTGCAGGTTATCCGTATTTCGACTATGTAAAAAAATAAAGAAAATGTTGTCACGTAAAACAAGATGGCTTGGTACTGCTGTGTAGTCATGTGATCCAAGTGAAGACTAAGCAGATCTGGCCTTTTCGTGCCGCGTTAGATGACGCTTTATGGCTCCTCCATGATGAATGTCCCCTCAGTATAGAGTCGGCATAGGAAAATCAATACCCCTCAAATTGAAACAGTATAGGCTTGTATTGATCTGTCGCGCTAAATCAAAACGAGGAGGCTTTTATACGTCTCGGCGCGACAGCTCCCTGCTCGGTAATGACACACTATCAATTTTGGCTTTGCACTGATAAATCAAGTTGAAAATTGGCTGTCAGAGCGATTTTTCCCTTCCATGGAAGGAGTGATTTCCCTGGCCCTCTGGTCCCCTCTGCTGTTGACCTCTGAACTTCCACGGGATTATAAAGTTCAGTCTCGTCTAAATTGAAAGTAGATGTCAAGGCTGATGAATCCATTGAAAAACTGCAGCAACGGGACCGGAATATGGACTGAAGTCATTTTACTGCTTCACATACCTAAACATTACTTATACAAAGCAACAACATTACGTACACCTGCGAGCGTTATTCGACACTCAAACCCGGCGAGAACGCACACACACGGAGAGAGCATGCAAACTCCACAGAGATGCTCCAGCAAAGATACAAACCCACTAAATCTGTAATGCAAGGCCAACATGCTAACCCCTAGGCCACTGTGCGGCATGCTAAAATATATGTGACAATATATTGCAATTTACTAATATAATTTCTACTCCATTACACTCTTCTGCACTCTGTGTGTATGTTACCGGCCCCACCTCCACCCATCGTCGCAAGAGACTGTATGACATGCCACTGGAAGAAACAATTAATGGTGCTGAAACCAATGCACATAGTGAACTCTATTCCCGCCTGGTTTAGTGTACCAGGTTTAGTGCCCACAAGATATATATACACACAGTATATATTTTTTTGAAAAAAAATACTTTTTCAGGTCAAAATGGCAAATTATTTTATTATTTCAGCCTTTCATTGGCACAGAAACAGCCTTGTCGTTGACCTAAAACAATATTTTTGTAATCAAATTCCTGAGTGTGGAAAATCTAAAAAAAAAGGCATGCCTTTTCCTGGACGAGTCACAGTCACGTGACCAGAAGTGGACTATGACGACCAGCCAACATAATATATGAATATTTTGACAGACATGACGCTAATATTCTCCTGATAGTTTGTTGTCTTATTCTCTAAAGGGAATCGTAATTCCATTTCACCATAAGCCTAGGAAAATACTTGTCTCCGAGCCGAAATCGATGTGTCACGTGGTCCTGTCTGCGTGTCTGTAAACACCACATACGCCACACATAAGTCTTCCTTGTGTATTACATTGTTTTCAACCAGTAATTTAGTGTTTTCCGTATTTATCCAGCACAGTGTGTACTTAACTTTTTTTCAACCCAACAAAAAATCTTAATCTCAATCATAATCTCACAAGAGCTCTATTAGACCTTGTAAAACAACAAAAAACTGTAACAACCAATGCGGGTGGTGGTTCTTGTTGAAGTCTTACAGTGACATCTACTGATGCACCTCGCAAATCCAATTATTTACATTTATGGTGCATGATAATGCTTGTACTTCTAGTGCTTGGTGATGTCTTATTTTTAATGACGACTAACACGACATCTCACACACCTATGTCCAGTGCCAGTACCAGGCCTGGAAGGATCAGAGTGTTGCATCATTAAGAGCATCCGGCGTAAAGAATCAAAAGTGTGAATGACTCACTGTGGCGACCATGGAAAAAGCCGAATGACAAGTCAAAAGTGCCAAACAAGTGCAAGAAGAAGTGAAGCACATAAAACATTTGAAAATTAGGACCTTGAATGTCATGGCAGCTCTGAAGGTGACACTTCAGTCTAAACCTCTTCAGTCTAAACTTCAATGACAACTAACGCCACAACTCACACAATTATTTTTTAAACACCAATTATCTAACAATTAAAAGGTAAAAAAAACATTGCTTTACAATGTAAAAAAGCATTGTCACTTGCGTGACAATACAAAGGGTGGATTGTTGTTTTAAATGTTACTTATTTAACGGCAAGCGACACACTTCATATCTAATTTGTTTAGCATCATCAATTGTCATAAGTGTAAAAAGAAGTTAACCACTGTAAAAGGTTTTGCAATATCAAGTTAACTACCGTGAGAGCAACAGTGATGCTTGTCTTATTTTTAATGACAAACGACACACATCACATCTATTCTCAAAGTTAACCACTTAAAACATGAAAGATGTCAAACATGTCTTATTCTATGAGGACAAATGATGCCAGTCACACATCTTGGTTTTTAACTATCAACATTAACTGTCAAATTCAAATGCAAATGTATTTGTATAGTGCCAAATCATAACATCTCATGGCACAACATTGGTTCTGTTGCTGCCTTTACACGTAAAGGTCACAGAGAGCCAACTGAAACTCGACATGAGCAATCACTTGTCAGCAGAGGCAAGGAAAAGCTCCCTCTGGGGAAAAAACCTTGGCCAGAACCCAGGCTCTGTTGGGCGGCTGTCTGTCTCAGCCAGTTGGGCTGAGATGTGCCGTAAAAGAATAGAGGCATACATGGTAGATCAAGCCGGAAGTCCTAGTCTTAGACCAAGGAACATAGAGAAATGTCTCTGATACATACGATATCAGCATATCAAGGGTCAAGTGTATGACTGTATGCTTTAGCAAAGAGGTGGGTTTTGAGTTGACTTTTAAATAAATAGAGGGTGTCTGCTGTCTACTTGTCGTATTTGAGAACTAAAGGAAAGGTCCTGATTGAAGATGACACCAAGGTTTTTGACTGTATTGTGGAGGGTGAGACCATCTAGAGCAGTAATATCATTTGCAAGCTTGTCTTTGAGGTGCTGGGACCCAAGGACTACGATTTCAGTTTTATCTAAGTTTAACTGTAAAAAGTTTGAATTCATCCATCATCTTTATGTCGCTTAACTGTCAAGTGTAAAAAGAAGGTAACCAGTGTAAAAAGTGCAAGAAAAAGTTCAATAACATGACAATATGAAAAGGGATGCTTGGTGATAACTTTAATGACGACACCATGCATTTTTTTTGAACACTCAATATTACCACACGTGTAAAAAGAAGTTTACCGCTCTGAATGTTCAAAAATATATTTTGAATGTGAATGCTTTTTAGTTTTGCCAAAAAGCCAAACACAATACGCACAAGTTGATGATGCCGTGTGCAGTTTGCCACAACCTTTCTGGTTAAATTCTGAATTATACGTTATAAGTTGGACTGTTGATTGCAGTGTCAGGTGAACTTTTATCCAAAGTGATTTTTGCCACTGGGCCGCACGGTGGATGAGTGGGTAGCACGTTGGCCTCACAGTCAGGAGACTAGGGTTCGAATCTCCGTTGGAGTCTCTGTGTGGAGTTTGCATGTTCTCCCCGTGCGTGTGGGTTTTCTCCAGGTACTCCGGTTTCTTCCCACATTCCAAAAACATGCATGTTAGGTTAATTGGCGACTCTAAATTATCCATCGGTGTGAATATGAGTATGAATGCTTGTATGTCTGCCCTGCGATTGGCTGGCGACCAGTCCAGGCTGTACCCCGCCTCTCGCCCAAAGTCAGCTGGGATAAGGATACCCGCATCCCTAATGAGGATAAGCGTTATAGAAAATGGATGGCTGGATTTTTGCCACAGTGAAACCAGAGAATTTATTTGCCAGCTGCTCCTCAGGTGCTAATTATAGCAACACAACCAAGTTGTGGTTAAAGGAAAACAGAAGGAGGAGACAAAACTTGCCTTTGTTCTTGATCAGGGGTCCGTGTTCACATGAGGGGGGCCGTCATTGACAGCTGACAAAGGATCCTCCACTCGCAACCACAGCAGACCTTAACCTCAGCTGACTGCTCTATTGATTGTCAACATTTCTTCTGTATAATTACTTTTTTGTAGCCTAGACGAGAGAAGGTAAGATGGAAACATCTATTGATCTGCGTCAAGACGCTGAAACAGTCTCTTCCCTTGGCTAACAGTGAGTTTCATCTTTCATGTGTGATGAATGGTAACAATCTTGCTGTGGATAATAACTTTTTTCTGCACTTTAAAGGGCTATCAGTTCTAATACACAAGCACAAGGTGGGAGGGGTGGGGTCATCGGGGCATCATGAACCTCCAGAAGTTCATCATGTCTTGACCTTTAGAAGGCCAAGGCATGTGGGTGGAGCTTTCCTGTACAATACAATTATAGTGCCTAAACTTTTTTTAATGTTACATGATAAAATTCCATCCATCCAGGGTCGCGGGGGTATGCTTGAACCTATCCCAGCTGACTTTGGGCAGGAGGCGGGGTACACCCTGGACCAGCCAGTCGCAGGGCACATATAAACAAACAAACATTCACACTCACATTCATACCTGTGGACCATTTAGAGTCACCAATTAACCTAACATGCATGTTTTTGGAGTGTGGGAGGAAACCGGAGTACCCGGAGGAAAAGCACGCACGCACAAGGGGAAACATGCAAAATCCACAGAGAGATGCCAAACAGAGATTCGAACCCTGGTCTTCCAGACTGTGAATTCTGAATATTCAGAAAATCAATTTTGTGTGACCGTCATTTGCACCACACAGTGCACACATCTCCTTTGCATAGAGTTGACCAGATCGTTGATTGTGGCCTGTGGAATGTTGGTCCACACCTCTTCAATGGTTGTGCGAAGTTCATGGATATTGTATCAAAATTGTATAATTGGAACAAGCTGTCTTTTAGGCCAAGCCAATGCATCTCAAACATGTTTATTAAGTATGCTGGCCATGCTGGAACCGGAGTGTTTTCAGCTTCCAGGAATTGTGTACATTGTTACATTATCATGCTGCGACTTCGGGTGATGGTCTTAGATCTCTTTACCGTATTGTAAAATTATGTCAGTAAATGCAAATGTGTTGGCTGATCGTAACATACACTTGCTCATATCTTAACCCCACCGCCATCATGGCCCACTCCATCCACAACATTGACTTCAGCAAACCACTCAACACTTTGTGCTACAGTACAGTATGTGATAAAACTGCACATGACATCTTGGAGTGGCCTTTTATTGTACACCTGTGCATTAATTACTGTATTCTATCTAATCAGCATGTGGGTATGCCATACCTGTGCGGTGAATGGGTTATCTCTGCAAAGTAGAAATGCTTACTAATACAGATTTGAAAATAATATATGAGAGAGGCGAAAGTATTTTTGTGTTCATAGACATTTTAGATATTTTATTTAATGAAAAATAAGAGCAAAAGCAAATGTGTTGCATTTATATTTGTCTTAATTGTAAACAGGTTGCCTAAAGCCATAAAAATAAAAGAAATAATTTTAATTTAATTTTTTTGCTTGGAGACCCTGGAGGTTATTTGCTTTTGTGTAAACCAGGTGGCACATTTAGGGTATGCAGTACTGTCCACTATTGGAGTGTGCCGGATGGGACACATTGTGTTGGTCTACAACCCCCGCATTAGAAAAAAAGTGGATTATTGAATGCAGTGAGTTTTTCTGTAGTTCACATTCCATAAGTCAAATAAGTGGATGTATAATAAAAGTTGATTTGATTTGGACATGATAATTCTTTCCTGCCCTCAGAAGGCATCTTGTGCATGGATTTGTTTCTGACCTTGAAGTTCTATCCCACTGGGCGGTTCTAACCTTGCACACTGTGCTAATTATTCCTGTAAAGAGGACGTTTCCCGCAATCATTCATTCCGTGGCATACTGAAATTGAGCCCAGGTATCATCTGCGCCCTGTTAAAAAAAATGGCGTCTCGCTGAGCTGGCCATCCAAGCGAGTTCACCTCGGGTACGAGCGTGCCTCTTGATCGCTCATGTGATGGCGTTTAGATGACTCGCCTTCACTTTTCCTGCTGTGTTCTTTTCCCCTTTTTTGTCTTCGTCCAATAGCCTTTCGTCGCCGTGCTCGTTCTCCATCTCTTAATCTGCAAAAGAAACGTCCGAGCCAAGAACGCGCCCGGCTCCTTCTCATCAAGGTCACCGCGGCGTTGAGTGTGGTGATGATAAGAAATGTTCGAGTCAAAGAGATAAAAGCGTGCGTGCGCCCTCTGCGATAATGTGATCATGATGTCGGGCTGTAGATTCTTATTGCTTGGCAATCAACACGTGATGCGTGATCGAGCTTCATTGCTTTTTAAAGAGGAAATTACAGACTTTTTTTTTTTTTTTGCTGCGTTTACTGGCCACTTTGAAAGCAGCTCCTCGCCATATGGCTGCCAGCTTCTACTCTACTACTTAGCTGCTCGATGGAAATAAAAGAAAACAGCAGTTTGTTTCGGTTGACAGACAACGTTTTTGCGTCCCTTGCTGAGGAATGACTTTTATCATGCGGTGACGTGAACTAACGTTCGCTTGAGAGATGTTGCTCTGAACACAAGCCAGAATTTTCTTGGCTCATTTTTCTTCCTTCCTGATGACAAATAACGAAAGGAAACAAGCCAATAAATATGACTTGTTTCAGGTGATAAATGAATGCGATGTTTTCCTTTATGCATTATTCTCAGACGCATGGATTAAAGGTCATGTACAGCCAGTCCTCTGGTTACGTGAGTTCCGTTCCTACACTGCGATGTAAGTCGAGTATTGGTATAAGTCGGCTCTTTTTTTCTAAATTATACCTAAATTAACTGCCAGTCACTCTCACTGTACACAGAGGAAATGACTCATATAAAATACAGACATAAAACATTCAATACAGGAATGAAATGAAACCATAACACAAAAATAAAAGCCAAAACAATCGCAACCATTGCATAAGACCACTCTACACTGCTTAGTTATTACTGTCACTTTCTTAAGCAGCGACCCGGCAGTTATGTGTTTTGTAGTGGTAAATAGTTTTGTGATTTCCGATTGTCTGTGAACTTGACATGACTCCTCACTGTGTGTGTTTGGGTGGGCGAGGACAGCTGCGAGTTTCCCGATGTTGTTTTGGCATGGTTCGGCCGACTATGGCCTGTTTTTGCAATAAAGAGGTTGTTAATTGACCACATTCTCACACTGTACACAACCACAAAATCCAGTCGTGAAACAAACGTCAGCTTCCAAGGTCCATTGCCCCTGAAAACGTACAATTGTACGATTTTTGAACTGCCATCGACATATTACATTACATTGATGGCGGTTATCTTCCTTTTATGCTTGTGTGACGGTTAAGAATGGGACTGTGACAGTTTGACCCAAGAACAGATCAATTTCCTTCCTTTCCTATGGGATTGGATTATGTTGGACTTCAGATATTCTTTCTTTAACATCCTCTAACCAGAGTTAAATTCACTGGTCAACTGAAAGAAGAGGCTACTTGTCCTTTGTGCCAGAACAGTCATTTGCACCCCCCCGCGTTTGTGAAATTGTCACCGATTAGTGGTATTTATAATAATTACACGCCGCTCATGTCGCCACATTGACGCTTTTAAAATATGGCATAATGGTGTTTTATTGAATCAGCATGTCTGTGCCCTCCCTGGTTGACTGCTCCTCACAAATCGTCTGCCTGTGAGTATAAATAGAATAAAAGGGTGCTCTTTATCTGCAACTTGGCCTTTTGTGTGTGCCAACGGTATGTGTGTTTTGCTCAAATCGCAATCAAGTTAATCACAACAAACTGATGTTATCCTGTTTAATATTTTAACTTAAGGCAAGGTTTGTATTTCACACACTTTCATATATGATTGAATATGTGGGAAGTTAAGTTCAGGCCTCTAATGGTTTCTTTTTCACAGACATAAGTGTTGTTGCATTGCGTTAATAGTGTGTTAAACCTTTGGGAGATAATTAGAGCCTCTAACAAGCACCTATTATGTGTCTTGCTAAAGGTCAACTTCAGATAAATGGCAAAATTGCAGCAATCTATTTGGCTGATAATTATGTCTCTTTGTTTAGCTCTCTACTATTATTACTATCTAACTACTATTTTTACCTTTAATTGAATTTTGTTTTCCACCATCCCATTTTCCAATCTTTATTTCTATTAACAAAATAATATCAATTATGTAAAAGCTGTAGTCTTATACCAGTCGCTGCACAGCAAAAAATGCCATTTTCACCCACATATCTATTTGAAAATAGGCACCTAATATCCAGACAATGTAGTTCTCGTCCACATTTATCCTGCCCCACTTAGCAAAGCTGAAAGCCTCCATAAATAAAAGCGCTCCTGTTTCCAGAAGGTTATCAGTGCGGGAAAATTAGCTTTTAAAATGCAGTTTGAAGTCCATTTAGGTGATTGATTGGTGACCGCTCTAATAAATTCAGCCGCTTTTTGTAGGCAGGCCTCGTCATGGCCATTTTTTATTATTGTCATGGAGCCAGATGCATTGGACGTGTAAAATAGGGAGGTCTGCAGCTTCATAAACAAGGTTACTGCGACAGTGTTTGTGCTGGTCCGTTATGGAGACGATAAAGGACAAGCTTTTATGTTAACACAAAATGTTTACGGTGTGTGTACATTCAAAGAAAATATGTCTTTTTTGGGGTACAGGATAATAGTGTGTAATATTTCTGAAACAATGTAGTTCTTGAAATAGGATAACCAAAATGAAACCATAATTATAATTATGTAATTATAGTAAATTCATTGCAGAATTAACAAAGTTCGGATGCTATGATATTTCTGATGCTATGCTACACAGGAAGGGACAAGACGAACCACACGTTTGTCTTATTTAAAAAACCTATTTAAACTTATTTAAAAACTATGCCACCATAGCGACAAGCTTTCAAAGCAATATCCATGTTTTAAAACATTTACGCAGTGTTATGCTGACGGTGGCGCAATGGCAGTGGCTCCAGAATTATAAAATAAATCAGGCTCTGAAGACCCCTTTACGCTCGTTAAGACGCTGATTTAAAGCAATAATTGAAGGATAATTCCAAGGTAATTTACATTCAACATTCTATGTATTCAAGCCTGCAAATATTCACTTTTGTGTTCTGCAAGAGCTCCATCTATTTTAACTCCAGATGTTTCTTGCTCCTTGAAAACTGTTGACACATTGCCCAAATCTTCACTATTGTTTCTCTAAACATCCTCTCTGTATAGCATTATGTTTGAGGTTGTGTTAGGACCACTGTGCCCTTGTCACTTCCGGGAGCTGAGCAGGAAATTGTCCAAGGCACCCGCCATGAGCATTCAATTATTTTTTCTGAATTGTATGTCCTCTTTAATAAAACAGACAACTTATAACGTAGTTGCAAACAATATAGAACAATATGTTAAAGCAAAGTTGATAAATCCTGTCAGTGACCCTTTAAAGTGCAAGCAGATGTCGATAAAACTGCTAGATGTTGAATCAATGTTTAATGCCTCTCAAACGTTTGAATTCTGCATTTTACCATCTTCGGGCCATTGAACTTATAGTCAAAAATGTCATAGGTACAATTTAAACACCAATTCAGCAGCAACAGAACCAATGTTGTAACAGTGGCGAGGAACAAACCACTCCGCCAACGTTAATACAGCTGATGAGTTCATTGTAAACAACAGTGCATCAAAGTTAACATGCGTGTATTTCACACCAACAGCTGGGTAGCACAACCAACATTTAAAGTGCATGCAGAGGTAATAAAGCTGGCAAATGCTGAGCCAGTCTTTTAGTTCCCTTGAAAGTTTTATTCTGAATTCTACCACCTTAGTGCCATTCCATAACGCAGAACCTCGGCCTATAGGATTAATCTAGTTTAGAAGGTCCACCTCAAATCGAAACATACTCTAACAGAATCACGTTTTCCCACTGGAACCAAATCCAATTCATCAGTTTTGGATAAACTCTTTTTCTAATAGTTTTGCAATTGCAGTTTGACATGCATTGCACATAAATACATACCAATGACAAATGAAAAGGATAAATTGAACACGTGAACGCAGCTGAGAGACGTCAAGATCCACATGGACAACGCCTGTTGTGTTTTCCTTTCAGCTATTTCTCAAATTCAGTTGTATTTCTCACCTTCTTCATCAGAATGCTACCACTTGCAACTTTCTTGGACTCCATTGTGGCGCTAATTTGTTTATATTTAGTCCCTTAATACTACACAAGGTTTATAGTGTCATCATAGTGTCATTAACTCTTAATTATAATGCTCGGATATAATGCTCTTTTTGAAACACCATTCTTTCATTTCATAAAAGAAGTGGGAAAAAATATGTAAACGTCAAATGTCAAAGTGATGTAATGTCAGTGTCAACAAGGAAAGGTTCTACAGGGAAGGGGTCGGATTAAATATAAGTGCTGCGTCTTCCTATTTCTTTTCAGACATGTTACATTGTGCATTGTCTTTCATGTAACTCGTAACTTCTAAGTTGCATGTCTGAAACAAATAAACATACCGTACCATTGTTGGTTATTTTGCCTCAGTAAGGGAAAAACAGAGTATTGTGGCTTAACTGCGTTAGTTAGCAAAGAACTACACAGTCAACCGTTGATGATGTCATAGACGGGCGACAGCGCTGGGAGACAATGACCCGTGATCCGGTTTTCATGCTAACAAGATGCCAACAGAGACGTTTTTTGATGTAGAAAAACCCAAAAACAAAACATTACAAATACAGTTGGACCAAAGCAATATACTACCACGACAAGATGCGCACCATATTGTACAGTTGTACACTAACGGGGCAATGGACGACAACAGAGGCACAATGTTTGCATACATTTTTGACATAAACCCAAAAAACGCTAACCTTGGTTTCACTGTAGTCAAGCTGCAGTTTAAACACCAGAACCAGAACGGAGCCCAACCGAAATCATCTGAGCAGGGACATAGCGAGACATTCAAATGTTGTTGGCTCTTTATAAAGCCACCATAACCGTGCGTGCAAGTGAACCACCTGCACTAGACCCAATAAAAGTGCTTTAAATGTCCTTAATGCTGTTAAAGGGAAAATCTTCAAAGTGGAGGATTTACCCCCGCCCCCCCACTGTCATCTGCTGCCTATGTGCACCCTGAATTAGGTGGGGGTACATAATCTTCGGCAAGTAATCGCCCCTGCTTGCCTCCAGTGGATTTCCATTTTGGCTGCTGTGTAATCTCACATTTACAATATCATTTAGGTGGCTTTCTTCTTTTTCCACCCACTTGACGTCTCTCTTTTGCTGCCTTTTAAGCTCGCAGGGAGATTGACAGAGGACAAGCTCAAGGCATTCTCACACTCACTTTGCATAGTACAGCGACACGCACACATACGTCGGCTTTTGATTGATATTTAACTGAAACTGAGCTCTTGTTGCTGTCAGACCTCAGCTAAGTCTCTTGAGCTGCTTGATTTCTGACACTGGAAGACGTTGTGTTCACAAGGAGGTGGAATGTGTGTGTGTGTACTGTATGTTGTCATGTGATCCCCTGTAACACTTTAATCTGTTTAGACTGCTTCAGTGCTGGAGCGCAAGCCATACAATGATGCTACAAGGCCGCCTGCCAAGGTCTCACTCAAATAACGCTGCTGTTCTGTACATGCAGTACAAGAATTTAGGTCATGTTTGCATTTATTTGGCAATAAGGCAGCAATTTGGAACAATAGTACAAAATCTAAGATTACAATACAGGCGCGTCTGTCATGTTTGGTTTGGTTAAAACAAACTCTGGTGCGTTTTGTCTGCTAGTGTGGTTCATTCCATCATGGAAATCCCGGACCAACACCACTTGGGACATTGGCCTTGATACGCATGTAAGTGCGGTCCAGTTGTCTGGAGCTCTTGAACACGAACCAGTTTTGAAATGACCAGCATCGTCCAATGCTGGTCCAATGCACAGCATCCCAACAGAAGAGCACTTTCAGTGTCAGACTACTATCACTGTACTGCTCCACTGAACGACTGAACAGATCATTCCTCCCCCACACCGTGCATCTTTTCAACACAACAGGGGGAGTGCAAAAACACACTATGGACTTGACATTTTACCTAATTATCTATTATTATTATTATGTATTGTTATGTATTAATATTATCTATCATTGCACTACAAATTGGAAGTGAACCATTGCACATTATTTTATTCATACTCAGTTAATTTTTGTATCTATCTATTTATCTATCTATGACAGCAAAAGTTTGCAGAAATGACAAATATATAAGAGAAGATGGTCTGGAAGTGTGTTGCTCTCTCCTCTTGTCTTGGCACTCTTTGAAAAGGTACAAGCTTTTCATGACTTGTACAGTAGTGTTCAAATTAATCACAGTCCAATGTGACTAACCAGATTAATCACTGTTATTAGTATATTTTTATTGCAACATGGCAAACAAGTAACCAGTAGATTCTCAGAAAACAAACAAGACCCAGCATTTGTGATATGCACGCTCTTAAAGCTGTGCAATTGGGCAATTAGTTAAAAGGGGTGTGTTAAAAAAACTGCAGTGTTTGCCGCTGACTTTACAAACTCAAAACTATTTTGTACAAACTTTTTTGTTTCTAGGATATGGCAGACCTGAATCACTAAAATAATATTTAGTTGTATGACCACCGTTTTTTTTTTATAACTGCTTCACATCTGTGTGGCATGGAGTCAACCAACTTGTGGTACCTTTCAACTGTTATTCCACTCCAAGATTCTTTAACAACATTTCACAATTAGTTAACATTTCTTGGTTTGCTTCTGAAACAGCAATAACATTCATTTTGTTGGTTTGGAACCACTAATTTGTTGGTTTACTAGTGTGTTTGAGGTCATTGTCTTGTTGAAACAGCCATTTCAAGGGCATGTCCTCTTCGGCATAAGGCAACATGACTTCTTCACGTATTTTGACATATGCAAACTGATCCATGATCCCTGCTATGGGATAAATAGGCCCGACACCATAGTAGGAGAAACATGTCAGTATCATGATGCAGCACTGTCTTCACTGTATACTGTGGCTTGAATTCAAAGTTTGCAGGTAGTCTCACAAACTGGCGGCCATTTATCCCAAAAAAAAACAATTTTACTCTCATCAGTCCACAAAATGTTCTTCCATTTCTATTTGGGCCATTTAAAGTGTTCTTTGGCAAATTGTAACCTCTTCTGAACAGCAACACATGTTTTCATGAGTTCATACGTTTTCCCCTCTCGAATCAACTTTTTAATCAAAGTATGCTGTTGTCCTGACCAATGTTTTGAACAACCCAATTTAACTCAGGCTTTCAAAGAAAAAGTGCTGTTTTCATCCGTAAAAAGGGGCCATCAGATTCACACCTGTTTTTTCACAAAATTGATCACCGATCACTAATTGAATTCCACACTGCTATTTTTTTAGACACACCCCTTTCAACTAATTGCCCTGTTGCATAGCCTTACGAGCGTGCATATCATGAATGCTGGGTCTTGTTTGTTTTCTGAGAATCTACTGNCTGTATGCTTTAGCAAAGAGGTGGGTTTTGAGTTGACTTTTAAATAAATAGAGGGTGTCTGCTGTCTACTTGTCGTATTTGAGAACTAAAGGAAAGGTCCTGATTGAAGATGACACCAAGGTTTTTGACTGTATTGTGGAGGGTGAGACCATCTAGAGCAGTAATATCATTTGCAAGCTTGTCTTTGAGGTGCTGGGACCCAAGGACTACGATTTCAGTTTTATCTAAGTTTAACTGTAAAAAGTTTGAATTCATCCATCATCTTTATGTCGCTTAACTGTCAAGTGTAAAAAGAAGGTAACCAGTGTAAAAAGTGCAAGAAAAAGTTCAATAACATGACAATATGAACAGGGATGCTTGGTGATAACTTTAATGACGACACCATGCATTTTTTTTGAACACTCAATATTACCACACGTGTAAAAAGAAGTTTACCGCTCTGAATGTTCAAAAATATATTTTGAATGTGAATGCTTTTTAGTTTTGCCAAAAAGCCAAACACAATACGCACAAGTTGATGATGCCGTGTGCAGTTTGCCACAACCTTTCTGGTTAAATTCTGAATTATACGTTATAAGTTGGACTGTTGATTGCAGTGTCAGGTGAACTTTTATCCAAAGTGATTTTTGCCACTGGGCCGCACGGTGGATGAGTGGGTAGCACGTTGGCCTCACAGTCAGGAGACTAGGGTTCGAATCTCCGTTGGAGTCTCTGTGTGGAGTTTGCATGTTCTCCCCGTGCGTGTGGGTTTTCTCCAGGTACTCCGGTTTCTTCCCACATTCCAAAAACATGCATGTTAGGTTAATTGGCGACTCTAAATTCTCCATCGGTGTGAATGTGAGTATGAATGCTTGTATGTCTGCCCTGCGATTGGCTGGCGACCAGTCCAGGCTGTACCCCGCCTCTCGCCCAAAGTCAGCTGGGATAAGGATACCCGCATCCCTAATGAGGATAAGCGTTATAGAAAATGGATGGCTGGATTTTTGCCACAGTGAAACCAGAGAATTTATTTGCCAGCTGCTCCTCAGGTGCTAATTATAGCAACACAACCAAGTTGTGGTTAAAGGAAAACAGAAGGAGGAGACAAAACTTGCCTTTGTTCTTGATCAGGGGTCCGTGTTCACATGAGGGGGGCCGTCATTGACAGCTGACAAAGGATCCTCCACTCGCAACCACAGCAGACCTTAACCTCAGCTGACTGCTCTATTGATTGTCAACATTTCTTCTGTATAATTACTTTTTTGTAGCCTAGACGAGAGAAGGTAAGATGGAAACATCTATTGATCTGCGTCAAGACGCTGAAACAGTCTCTTCCCTTGGCTAACAGTGAGTTTCATCTTTCATGTGTGATGAATGGTAACAATCTTGCTGTGGATAATAACTTTTTTCTGCACTTTAAAGGGCTATCAGTTCTAATACACAAGCACAAGGTGGGAGGGGTGGGGTCATCGGGGCATCATGAACCTCCAGAAGTTCATCATGTCTTGACCTTTAGAAGGCCAAGGCATGTGGGTGGAGCTTTCCTGTACAATACAATTATAGTGCCTAAACTTTTTTTAATGTTACATGATAAAATTCCATCCATCCAGGGTCGCGGGGGTATGCTTGAACCTATCCCAGCTGACTTTGGGCAGGAGGCGGGGTACACCCTGGACCAGCCAGTCGCAGGGCACATATAAACAAACAAACATTCACACTCACATTCATACCTGTGGACCATTTAGAGTCACCAATTAACCTAACATGCATGTTTTTGGAGTGTGGGAGGAAACCGGAGTACCCGGAGGAAAAGCACGCACGCACAAGGGGAAACATGCAAAATCCACAGAGAGATGCCAAACAGAGATTCGAACCCTGGTCTTCCAGACTGTGAATTCTGAATATTCAGAAAATCAATTTTGTGTGACCGTCATTTGCACCACACAGTGCACACATCTCCTTTGCATAGAGTTGACCAGATCGTTGATTGTGGCCTGTGGAATGTTGGTCCACACCTCTTCAATGGTTGTGCGAAGTTCATGGATATTGTATCAAAATTGTATAATTGGAACAAGCTGTCTTTTAGGCCAAGCCAATGCATCTCAAACATGTTTATTAAGTATGCTGGCCATGCTGGAACCGGAGTGTTTTCAGCTTCCAGGAATTGTGTACATTGTTACATTATCATGCTGCGACTTCGGGTGATGGTCTTAGATCTCTTTACCGTATTGTAAAATTATGTCAGTAAATGCAAATGTGTTGGCTGATCGTAACATACACTTGCTCATATCTTAACCCCACCGCCATCATGGCCCACTCCATCCACAACATTGACTTCAGCAAACCACTCAACACTTTGTGCTACAGTACAGTATGTGATAAAACTGCACATGACATCTTGGAGTGGCCTTTTATTGTACACCTGTGCATTAATTACTGTATTCTATCTAATCAGCATGTGGGTATGCCATACCTGTGCGGTGAATGGGTTATCTCTGCAAAGTAGAAATGCTTACTAATACAGATTTGAAAATAATATATGAGAGAGGCGAAAGTATTTTTGTGTTCATAGACATTTTAGATATTTTATTTAATGAAAAATAAGAGCAAAAGCAAATGTGTTGCATTTATATTTGTCTTAATTGTAAACAGGTTGCCTAAAGCCATAAAAATAAAAGAAATAATTTTAATTTAATTTTTTTGCTTGGAGACCCTGGAGGTTATTTGCTTTTGTGTAAACCAGGTGGCACATTTAGGGTATGCAGTACTGTCCACTATTGGAGTGTGCCGGATGGGACACATTGTGTTGGTCTACAACCCCCGCATTAGAAAAAAAGTGGATTATTGAATGCAGTGAGTTTTTCTGTAGTTCACATTCCATAAGTCAAATAAGTGGATGTATAATAAAAGTTGATTTGATTTGGACATGATAATTCTTTCCTGCCCTCAGAAGGCATCTTGTGCATGGATTTGTTTCTGACCTTGAAGTTCTATCCCACTGGGCGGTTCTAACCTTGCACACTGTGCTAATTATTCCTGTAAAGAGGACGTTTCCCGCAATCATTCATTCCGTGGCATACTGAAATTGAGCCCAGGTATCATCTGCGCCCTGTTAAAAAAAATGGCGTCTCGCTGAGCTGGCCATCCAAGCGAGTTCACCTCGGGTACGAGCGTGCCTCTTGATCGCTCATGTGATGGCGTTTAGATGACTCGCCTTCACTTTTCCTGCTGTGTTCTTTTCCCCTTTTTTGTCTTCGTCCAATAGCCTTTCGTCGCCGTGCTCGTTCTCCATCTCTTAATCTGCAAAAGAAACGTCCGAGCCAAGAACGCGCCCGGCTCCTTCTCATCAAGGTCACCGCGGCGTTGAGTGTGGTGATGATAAGAAATGTTCGAGTCAAAGAGATAAAAGCGTGCGTGCGCCCTCTGCGATAATGTGATCATGATGTCGGGCTGTAGATTCTTATTGCTTGGCAATCAACACGTGATGCGTGATCGAGCTTCATTGCTTTTTAAAGAGGAAATTACAGACTTTTTTTTTTTTTTTTGCTGCGTTTACTGGCCACTTTGAAAGCAGCTCCTCGCCATATGGCTGCCAGCTTCTACTCTACTACTTAGCTGCTCGATGGAAATAAAAGAAAACAGCAGTTTGTTTCGGTTGACAGACAACGTTTTTGCGTCCCTTGCTGAGGAATGACTTTTATCATGCGGTGACGTGAACTAACGTTCGCTTGAGAGATGTTGCTCTGAACACAAGCCAGAATTTTCTTGGCTCATTTTTCTTCCTTCCTGATGACAAATAACGAAAGGAAACAAGCCAATAAATAAGACTTGTTTCAGGTGATAAATGAATGCGATGTTTTCCTTTATGCATTATTCTCAGACGCATGGATTAAAGGTCATGTACAGCCAGTCCTCTGGTTGCGTGTGTTCCGTTTCTACACTGCGATGTAAGTCGAGTATTGGTATAAGTCGGCTCTTTTTTTCTAAATTATACCTAAATTAACTGCCAGTCACTCTCACTGTACACAGAGGAAATGACTCATATACATAAAACATTCAATACAGGAATGAAATGAAACCATAACACAAAAATAAAAGCCAAAACAATCGCAGCCATTGCATAAGACCACTCTACACTGCTTAGTTATTACTGTCACTTTCTTAAGCAGCGACCCGGCAGTTATGTGTTTTGTAGTGGTAAATAGTTTTGTGATTTCCGATTGTCTGTGAACTTGACATGACTCCTCACTGTGTGTGTTTGGGTGGGCGAGGACAGCTGCGAGTTTCCCGATGTTGTTTTGGCATGGTTCGGCCGACTATGGCCTGTTTTTGCAATAAAGAGGTTGTTAATTGACCACATTCTCACACTGTACACAACCACAAAATCCAGTCGTGAAACAAACGTCAGCTTCCAAGGTCCATTGCCCCTGAAAACGTACAATTGTACGATTTTTGAACTGCCATCGACATATTACATTACATTGATGGCGGTTATCTTCCTTTTATGCTTGTGTGACGGTTAAGAATGGGACTGTGACAGTTTGACCCAAGAACAGATCAATTTCCTTCCTTTCCTATGGGATTGGATTATGTTGGACTTCAGATATTCTTTCTTTAACATCCTCTAACCAGAGTTAAATTCACTGGTCAACTGAAAGAAGAGGCTACTTGTCCTTTGTGCCAGAACAGTCATTTGCACCCCCCCGCGTTTGTGAAATTGTCACCGATTAGTGGTATTTATAATAATTACACGCCGCTCATGTCGCCACATTGACGCTTTTAAAATATGGCATAATGGTGTTTTATTGAATCAGCATGTCTGTGCCCTCCCTGGTTGACTGCTCCTCACAAATCGTCTGCCTGTGAGTATAAATAGAATAAAAGGGTGCTCTTTATCTGCAACTTGGCCTTTTGTGTGTGCCAACGGTATGTGTGTTTTGCTCAAATCGCAATCAAGTTAATCACAACAAACTGATGTTATCCTGTTTAATATTTTAACTTAAGGCAAGGTTTGTATTTCACACACTTTCATATATGATTGAATATGTGGGAAGTTAAGTTCAGGCCTCTAATGGTTTCTTTTTCACAGACATAAGTGTTGTTGCATTGCGTTAATAGTGTGTTAAACCTTTGGGAGATAATTAGAGCCTCTAACAAGCACCTATTATGTGTCTTGCTAAAGGTCAACTTCAGATAAATGGCAAAATTGCAGCAATCTATTTGGCTGATAATTATGTCTCTTTGTTTAGCTCTCTACTATTATTACTATCTAACTACTATTTTTACCTTTAATTGAATTTTGTTTTCCACCATCCCATTTTCCAATCTTTATTTCTATTAACAAAATAATATCAATTATGTAAAAGCTGTAGTCTTATACCAGTCGCTGCACAGCAAAAAATGCCATTTTCACCCACATATCTATTTGAAAATAGGCACCTAATATCCAGACAATGTAGTTCTCGTCCACATTTATCCTGCCCCACTTAGCAAAGCTGAAAGCCTCCATAAATAAAAGCGCTCCTGTTTCCAGAAGGTTATCAGTGCGGGAAAATTAGCTTTTAAAATGCAGTTTGAAGTCCATTTAGGTGATTGATTGGTGACCGCTCTAATAAATTCAGCCGCTTTTTGTAGGCAGGCCTCGTCATGGCCATTTTTTATTATTGTCATGGAGCCAGATGCATTGGACGTGTAAAATAGGGAGGTCTGCAGCTTCATAAACAAGGTTACTGCGACAGTGTTTGTGCTGGTCCGTTATGGAGACGATAAAGGACAAGCTTTTATGTTAACACAAAATGTTTACGGTGTGTGTACATTCAAAGAAAATATGTCTTTTTTGGGGTACAGGATAATAGTGTGTAATATTTCTGAAACAATGTAGTTCTTGAAATAGGATAACCAAAATGAAACCATAATTATAATTATGTAATTATAGTAAATTCATTGCAGAATTAACAAAGTTCGGATGCTATGATATTTCTGATGCTATGCTACACAGGAAGGGACAAGACGAACCACACGTTTGTCTTATTTAAAAAACCTATTTAAACTTATTTAAAAACTATGCCACCATAGCGACAAGCTTTCAAAGCAATATCCATGTTTTAAAACATTTACGCAGTGTTATGCTGACGGTGGCGCAATGGCAGTGGCTCCAGAATTATAAAATAAATCAGGCTCTGAAGACCCCTTTACGCTCGTTAAGACGCTGATTTAAAGCAATAATTGAAGGATAATTCCAAGGTAATTTACATTCAACATTCTATGTATTCAAGCCTGCAAATATTCACTTTTGTGTTCTGCAAGAGCTCCATCTATTTTAACTCCAGATGTTTCTTGCTCCTTGAAAACTGTTGACACATTGCCCAAATCTTCACTATTGTTTCTCTAAACATCCTCTCTGTATAGCATTATGTTTGAGGTTGTGTTAGGACCACTGTGCCCTTGTCACTTCCGGGAGCTGAGCAGGAAATTGTCCAAGGCACCCGCCATGAGCATTCAATTATTTTTTCTGAATTGTATGTCCTCTTTAATAAAACAGACAACTTATAACGTAGTTGCAAACAATATAGAACAATATGTTAAAGCAAAGTTGATAAATCCTGTCAGTGACCCTTTAAAGTGCAAGCAGATGTCGATAAAACTGCTAGATGTTGAATCAATGTTTAATGCCTCTCAAACGTTTGAATTCTGCATTTTACCATCTTCGGGCCATTGAACTTATAGTCAAAAATGTCATAGGTACAATTTAAACACCAATTCAGCAGCAACAGAACCAATGTTGTAACAGTGGCGAGGAACAAACCACTCCGCCAACGTTAATACAGCTGATGAGTTCATTGTAAACAACAGTGCATCAAAGTTAACATGCGTGTATTTCACACCAACAGCTGGGTAGCACAACCAACATTTAAAGTGCATGCAGAGGTAATAAAGCTGGCAAATGCTGAGCCAGTCTTTTAGTTCCCTTGAAAGTTTTATTCTGAATTCTACCACCTTAGTGCCATTCCATAACGCAGAACCTCGGCCTATAGGATTAATCTAGTTTAGAAGGTCCACCTCAAATCGAAACATACTCTAACAGAATCACGTTTTCCCACTGGAACCAAATCCAATTCATCAGTTTTGGATAAACTCTTTTTCTAATAGTTTTGCAATTGCAGTTTGACATGCATTGCACATAAATACATACCAATGACAAATGAAAAGGATAAATTGAACACGTGAACGCAGCTGAGAGACGTCAAGATCCACATGGACAACACCTATTGTGTTTTCCTTTCAGCTATTTCTCAAATTCAGTTGTATTTCTCACCTTCTTCATCAGAATGCTACCACTTGCAACTTTCTTGGACTCCATTGTGGCGCTAATTTGTTTATATTTAGTCCCTTAATACTACACAAGGTTTATAGTGTCATCATAGTGTCATTAACTCTTAATTATAATGCTCGGATATAATGCTCTTTTTGAAACACCATTCTTTCATTTCATAAAAGAAGTGGGAAAAAATATGTAAACGTCAAATGTCAAAGTGATGTAATGTCAGTGTCAACAAGGAAAGGTTCTACAGGGAAGGGGTCGGATTAAATATAAGTGCTGCGTCTTCCTATTTCTTTTCAGACATGTTACATTGTGCATTGTCTTTCATGTAACTCGTAACTTCTAAGTTGCATGTCTGAAACAAATAAACATACCGTACCATTGTTGGTTATTTTGCCTCAGTAAGGGAAAAACAGAGTATTGTGGCTTAACTGCGTTAGTTAGCAAAGAACTACACAGTCAACCGTTGATGATGTCATAGACGGGCGACAGCGCTGGGAGACAATGACCCGTGATCCGGTTTTCATGCTAACAAGATGCCAACAGAGACGTTTTTTGATGTAAAAAAACCCAAAAACAAAACATTACAAATACAGTTGGACCAAAGCAATATACTACCACGACAAGATGCGCACCATATTGTACAGTTGTACACTAACGGGGCAATGGACGACAACAGAGGCACAATGTTTGCATACATTTTTGACATAAACCCAAAAAACACTAACCTTGGTTTCACTGTAGTCAAGCTGCAGTTTAAACACCAGAACCAGAACGGAGCCCAACCGAAATCATCTGAGCAGGGACATAGCGAGACATTCAAATGTTGTTGGCTCTTTATAAAGCCACCATAACCGTGCGTGCAAGTGAACCACCTGCACTAGACCCAATAAAAGTGCTTTAAATGTCCTTAATGCTGTTAAAGGGAAAATCTTCAAAGTGGAGGATTTACCCCCGCCCCCCCACTGTCATCTGCTGCCTATGTGCACCCTGAATTAGGTGGGGGTACATAATCTTCGGCAAGTAATCGCCCCTGCTTGCCTCCAGTGGATTTCCATTTTGGCTGCTGTGTAATCTCACATTTACAATATCATTTAGGTGGCTTTCTTCTTTTTCCACCCACTTGACGTCTCTCTTTTGCTGCCTTTTAAGCTCGCAGGGAGATTGACAGAGGACAAGCTCAAGGCATTCTCACACTCACTTTGCATAGTACAGCGACACGCACACATACGTCGGATTTTGATTGATATTTAACTGAAACTGAGCTCTTGTTGCTGTCAGACCTCAGCTAAGTCTCTTGAGCTGCTTGATTTCTGACACTGGAAGACGTTGTGTTCACAAGGAGGTGGAATGTGTGTGTGTGTACTGTATGTTGTCATGTGATCCCCTGTAACACTTTAATCTGTTTAGACTGCTTCAGTGCTGGAGCGCAAGCCATACAATGATGCTACAAGGCCGCCTGCCAAGGTCTCACTCAAATAACGCTGCTGTTCTGTACATGCAGTACAAGAATTTAGGTCATGTTTGCATTTATTTGGCAATAAGGCAGCAATTTGGAACAATAGTACAAAATCTAAGATTACAATACAGGCGCGTCTGTCATGTTTGGTTTGGTTAAAACAAACTCTGGTGCGTTTTGTCTGCTAGTGTGGTTCATTCCATCATGGAAATCCCGGACCAACACCACTTGGGACATTGGCCTTGATACGCATGTAAGTGCGGTCCAGTTGTCTGGAGCTCTTAAACACGAACCAGTTTTGAAATGACCAGCATCGTCCAATGCTGGTCCAATGCACAGCATCCCAACAGAAGAGCACTTTCAGTGTCAGACTACTATCACTGTACTGCTCCACTGAACGACTGAACAGATCATTCCTCCCCCACACCGTGCATCTTTTCAACACAACAGGGGGAGTGCAAAAACACACTATGGACTTGACATTTTACCTAATTATCTATTATTATTATTATGTATTGTTATGTATTAATATTATCTATCATTGCACTACAAATTGGAAGTGAACCATTGCACATTATTTTATTCATACTCAGTTAATTTTTGTATCTATCTATTTATCTATCTATGACAGCAAAAGTTTGCAGAAATGAGAAATATATAAGAGAAGATGGTCTGGAAGTGTGTCGCTCTCTCCTCTTGTCTTGGCACTCTTTGAAAAGGTACAAGCTTTTCATGACTTGTACAGTAGTGTTCAAAATAATCACAGTCCAATGTGACTAACCAGATTAATCACTGCTATTAGTATATTTTTATTGCAACATGGCAAACAAGTAACCAGTAGATTCTCAGAAAACAAACAAGACCCAGCATTTGTGATATGCACGCTCTTAAAGCTGTGCAATTGGGCAATTAGTTAAAAGGGGTGTGTTAAAAAAACTGCAGTGTTTGCCGCTGACTTTACAAACTCAAAACTATTTTGTACAAACTTTTTTGTTTCTAGGATATGGCAGACCTGAATCACTAAAATAATATTTAGTTGTATGACCACCGTTTTTTTTTTATAACTGCTTCACATCTGTGTGGCATGGAGTCAACCAACTTGTGGAACCTTTCAACTGTTATTCCACTCCAAGATTCTTTAACAACATTTGACAATTCATTAACATTTCTTGGTTTGCTTCTGAAACAGCAATAACATTCATTTTGTTGGTTTGGAACCACTAATTTGTTGGTTTACTAGTGTGTTTGAGGTCATTGTCTTGTTGAAACAGCCATTTCAAGGGCATGTCCTCTTCGGCATAAGGCAACATGACTTCTTCACGTATTTTGACATATGCAAACTGATCCATGATCCCTGCTATGGGATAAATAGGCCCGACACCATAGTAGGAGAAACATGTCAGTATCATGATGCAGCACTGTCTTCACTGTATACTGTGGCTTGAATTCAAAGTTTGCAGGTAGTCTCACAAACTGGCGGCCATTTATCCCAAAAAAAAACAATTTTACTCTCATCAGTCCACAAAATGTTCTTCCATTTCTATTTGGGCCATTTAAAGTGTTCTTAGGCAAATTGTAACCTCTTCTGAACAGCAACACATGTTTTCATGAGTTCATACGTTTTCCCCTCTCGAATCAACTTTTTAATCAAAGTATGCTGTTGTCCTGACCAATGTTTTGAACAACCCAATTTAACTCAGGCTTTCAAAGAAAAAGTGCTGTTTTCATCCGTAAAAAGGGGCCATCAGATTCACACCTGTTTTTTCACAAAATTGATCACCGATCACTAATTGAATTCCACACTGCTATTTTTTTAGACACACCCCTTTCAACTAATTGCCCTGTTGCATAGCCTTACGAGCGTGCATATCATGAATGCTGGGTCTTGTTTGTTTTCTGAGAATCTACTGCACCTACTAGTGACTTGTTTGCCATGTAGCAATAAAAAACATACTATTAACAGTACTTAATCTGCTTTGTCACATTGGACTGTTATTACTGTATTTTGAACACTACTGTAAGATGGTAACCATTGCAAAATATAAACATACTAAAATTTGGCCTGAATTGATACTTTGAGATGGAGACCAGGCTTTTGGTAACCATGGCAACCCCGCACTGCACACTTTTGTGTTGCACAGATGATACAAAATGATTCAAAGACATGAGGTAATGAGTTGTCTTTTCCTGTTCCTTTGTCGCTTAGCATGTTTACATCTTTCCATTTGTAATTACACTCAGACTATAAGGGATCCCCCTTTGGGGGAAAAAAAAACAACCAGCACATCATCCATTCCCGTATGAAAATATATGTACATTATATATGCCTTTATTACTAATGCAAATACACCACTTACATTGTTATTGATGTTGGGTTCAATTTATATTATCTCAACATAATTGTAACATTGGATTAGAGTGTGTTCTAAGTGTACCAATTCCAAAATATGTGAAATTTGCAAATGCATGTTAAATAAAAAAAACATCAACATTTTTGTACTCATCAATATCAACTCTAATAACAAAATCCCAGAGATGTGCAACGTTAACATTTTGCCAGGCAGAAATAAACCTATCCTGTTGTCGCTTATGCACAATTATCTGAATAACAAAGCTCCTTCCTGTTAGAGGAGTAAATGAAAGCAACGCTTTATACTACATTACGCCCGCCAAGGCTCCCTCCATATATGCCGTAAAACATCTCCAGCTGGAGCGGTACAACAAGCAGCACTTAGTGACCTATTGCCGTTCCCGGTGCTTAATGATCTGCATTAGCTGCCAGCAATAAACTGATCCCGGGTCCTCACTAATATCAGCATAATAATTTACAAAGATGGTTACCACATGCTGGAGTTATTTTCATCTCTTTTCCCCTTGTTTTTTTACAAGCCTAATTCGATGTTATTAATAATGAATAAAAACGCAATTTTCTGTCGGCTTGCTCGAGGGCTGTGGGAATCATTACGATGAATATTTCAGCACATTATTTTAATCTTCAGTGCACGTGCAGGGGGGTGAGGGGAGGAGGGCTTACTTTTTATAGGCTCATGCGTCAAGTGCTCAGAGACCCCCGGTCATTAAAGCCCACGCTGTCTGTGACGAGGTGCCTACCTTTTGATTTACAAGACTTGTTAAAAAACACTGTTTAATAAACGAGGCAAGCTGTGCCATTTATACTTGTAATTTGATGCTGTATTTGTTAATGGGCCGGCACGTGATTTATATGGACAGTGGCTGCTGCTGCAGCCTGCTGTTCTGATCTGATCTTTTTTCTTTTTCTTTTTTTTTTTTTAAGAGGACTACAATTACTTAGCCTTTGCAGAGTCAATAGCCAGTGTGCGAATGGCCCTTTTCCACTGCATGGTACCCACTTGATTTGCCATGCCATTACTTACACACAATACACAACACACACAAACAATGCACAATACAACAACCCTGAAAAGCAGTAGCTTATGTAAGCCTACCTCTTCTGCATGTCTCAGCAATTAGTAATTGTTGTTCACTTCCTGTTACCATTTTCAAATAGGGAGAGAAAAGAATAGTTTCTTTCACCACCAAGAAGATTGTTAGCAGGTATCCGTCTGATGCATTCAATGTTGCGTGGTTTCTGTAGTTTGGCACTATACTAATAGTATTAGTGGAAAACAAGATGACCCAAACTGAGCTATGTTGCACCTGCGCAATAAAAAAGCGCCATGACGTTAGCTTTTTCCATAGAATCTTGCTCCTTGTGAAGGAAACATAATTGTTAACTGAAACCAACCCCTTCTGTATTTTTGTACCTTCCCCAGACCGCCACACGACTTTTGGCGCCTGGACTACTGGGAAGATGACCTGCGGCGGAGACGCCGATTCATCAGAAACCCACTTGGCTCCACCCACTTGGATGTCTCCTGCAAAACCCTACAGGAATACGGTGAGCTCACCCACGGGTTTTCTTGCGTGATTGTTTTTTTTTTTTGCTTTATTATTCATACACATAAAACATAAATCATTATTCACATATAGTGCAAGACCCTTTGGTTTGGCATTGTACAGGTAGCTTATTTACGAATCCTGAGAACTGAACATGACACGAGTGTTTTATTGCTCTTTTTACTGCCATCGAAACACATACTCCCTTTGTTGTCCTCCACTCAGTGCCCCCAAACCTCCCCAAGCAGCCTTGCCCAGCACCCTTGTGTCAATGCTGCCCCTGATGTACCGCAACACTGACTACGCAAAAGCAATGCAATTAAACACCCTTCTGGCCCAACTGCTAATTAGGTAGCAAATGCATTGATTTTCAAACTAACAACATGAATGCCCCCTTTTGCTGAAAGTAGCACACATTCATGTGGAAGAACAATGCCTTACTCTAGGCCAAATTACTTTTTTTAATGGGCGTTTTTACATAAAAGACACACACATAAACAGTCCCACTTTTATGAGGAACCGGGCTGGAAGTACAGCAACCCGTGCCAATTTTTAGCTGTTCCAAAAAAAAAAAAAAGTACGGTCATCCCTCACCACATGGCGCTTCAAACATCGCTCCCTCTCTATCGCTCCATCTCTATCACAATTTTTCAAGAATGTATTGATATAAGGCCACCGTTTTGTGATAGTATATGGACATAAATTTGTCAAAAGAATATTGAATATTAAAAGAATATTGAAAAACAAATTATGTGTAGTATTCTGACCTCAGTAATGTTAAATGACATTAAACTAGATTACATTGACACAGCATGTAGTCAGCCATGTGGACTTAATGGGCCGTGCGACCGACACACAGCAAGATAGCTAGATATCTACTATAGAAGAGTGAGCCATAAGGTTAAAGCTCACATGTTCTGCCCACTACCAGGTACAGTATGATGGTACTTTTTAAACCCTAATTCTGTCTATGCCTCTATTGGCCGAGGCAGAGTAGTGTTCTACAGTACAGAATAAACGGTCTTCCCATTATTATTAAACTTACCTATTTAGTGTTGAATCAGAGCAACTGGACTGTTTAACTTCTTGTTCTCATTTAGGTCCATGTGCAACTTTATACACACCTCTTTTCAAATGTTTGAGTTTGCGGTTACAAACGTATTGTTGCTGAGCTGATCATGAAACTAGTTTTGTGCTGCCACACACATCCTGTCGTTGTGCACTTTAACGATAATTATGAATGTGGGTGTAAATGCTTGTCTCTCTGCCCTGTGATTGACTGGCGACCAGTCCAAGGTGAACCCCGCCTCCCGCCCAAAGTCAGCTGGGATAGGCTCCAGCGTATCCGCAACCCTAAAGAGGATAAGCGGCATAGGAAATGGATGGATGGAGGAATTTTCTTTAAAGGAACTCTGTACAAATTGCTCAAAATGAGCGCCGAGCAAAGCCTTGTTTGTTACCCGGGGCGCAGCTTACATGTCCGGATATAATGCTGGCAAGTTGAAAGCCATTGCTATAGGGTGTGTGGCTGTTGGACATGTCCAGGATGTCATCTGGCTGCTTCCGTGCTGGAAGATGAACACACGGCAGCAGCTGCCTCTTCTGCAGGTGGTCCATACAAACAATCATTGGGCCGTCTGCTCTTAATTTTGTGTGTGTGTGCTAATTTTGTGGCCTCTCTCTTTGACGTGTTGACCCATGCAAGTCAAAAGAGAACATTTTTTAAAGGTTTGGAAATAACCTTTGGAATCAAGTATTATCCGGCTCCATAAAATAACGCCTGCCAGTAAATTCACATTATTGCCAGCAAAGCGGCTATAAAAGCAGAGAGTGCAGACCTCTCCAATGAGGCTTTAACATTTGCCACCTACAACACAGCTATGTAATAACCAAAAGGAGTTTTTAGTCGTATCCAGCTTTTTGTACATCTAATGGAACAAACTGTATTAGCATCCTACTGTACATGCGTACTTTCAATGCGATTGGACCGATGACATCCTGTACAAAGTAATTGCCTCAAAAATCCTTGGAAGTATCCAGATCAAATTCCCTTGAGGAAGTTTTAAATAAACACACAAATCCATGGTGATATTAGTCACCTTAGCTGTGTGTTTAAGGTTTAAAGTGTGTCAAACGTCAGCCTTTTGCATCAAGTGGTACGGTTTGGTTCGGTTTTGGCCAAGATATGGTACGACTCTAGTAAACAGGACCAGGCCTCCATCATGCCCACCTTCAGGAGCTTAGGTGGGGTGGAAATAGCAGCATCAGTTACTTAAATTAGGCGATGTCATAGCATGTAAAAGCCGATTAATTAGACCCGGAAAATAAACCTTCCAGTGCATGTCTAGCTCTGCCTTCTACCAGTTGTACCTACAAGTGGGGATTGGATATTTTTCTATCTTTACAGCTGACGCCAAATATAACGTATAGCGAATGATCTCACCCATAAAGTTTAGGCTATAAAGACTCATTTTGGGCTTGCTTTTTGACAGTGGCGGCGACTGAGGACGGGTTGGTTAATGCTTATGTAACGTATACACTTGAAGCTGTTTTCCAGATTTGATGAGACAGCTTTTGTGGCGTTTTGACTTTAAATGAGAGACTTATTTCGGTCTCATGTTCAGTCAGCATCAGTGGCATGACGGAATATGTTTTTAAGTTCTGAAGGTAGTTTGCCATAAGGTCGACCTGCATGCAGAAGATCAGAGGTGAGCTAACATGCACACTTTATTACATGCAGACTTGACAGACTTGACAGAGGAAAAAAAAAAAAAAAGCAGCACGTCTGAGGCCCTTGAGAGTCGTTATTAAAGCGCTCAAATCTGGGACTAATGGAGAAACGTTAGGTTGTCCAAAAAGAATGCAGAGTCTGCTTTGACAGCAGGATATGACAATAGACACCCAGCCGCCATCTTTTCTCGTTTGAAGAGGGCAGACGTACGGCAGCGGCGGCATGCTTTGCAGCAGACATCAGTCTTTGCTGCTCACTTGAAGGAATGAAAGTGGGCTGAATGTTGTTTTGCCTCACAAAAGAACATTTCTTCTACTGAGTGAGTGGCCCGTGTCATCTTTGACAGCAAGTCTTACCGTTGCCTTTGTTTCCCCGCTTCGCTTTATTTATTTGTTGTGTGCATTCAAAGGAGTTATTTCTAGATTTCTTAGGTTTGCGCTGCTGGTGAGCTCACAAGACCGTACAAATTAGAGTGGGACCATGTGATATGGGTCTTTAGAAATAACTAATCTACGGGAATTTAGTAGGAAGCCGGGCACATCATTATACAGTCAAACAATTTTTTCAAACACCACAGTTTTTGTATAATTCGGTCTTTGCTGAAAATTTTGGCCAAAATTCTGCTCCAGGTACTGTACAAAATATTGTATTCAACAAACAAGTTTGTTTTCCTAGCATGTTGGCCTCACAGTCAGGAGATCAGGGTTCGAATCTCCATTGGGCATCTCTGTGTGGAGTTTGTATGTTCTCCCCGTGTGTGTGTGGGTTTTCTTTGGGTACTCCGGTTTCCTCCCACATTCCAAAAACTGGCATGTTAATTTCATTGCTGACTTTAAATTGTCCTTAGGTATGAATGTGAGTGTGAATGTTTGTCTGTGTGCCCTGCGATTGACTGGCGACCAGTCCAGGGTGTACCCCGCCTCCCGCCCAAAGTCAGCTGGGATAGGCTCCAGCATACCCGCGACTCTAATGAGGACAAGCGGCATAGAAAATGGATGGATATACCATCATTGTTTAGGAATTGAGAGGCTAATTTTTGGTGGTTCACCCTGCCATGTGGTAAAGAAGGTGAGAAATACTATTCAACAGAAGAAATAAATCATTGCAAAAGTACAGGGTGACACAAAAGAACGAGAACTTTTTAACAATCAAATAAAAGCAAAAGTCATGGAAGAAAAGCATTTTATTCATAGTAAATGAAACCTTAAATCATGCCATTTTAGAAACAATGATGGAATTTTCATTAAAAAAAATAATAACCTCCTGTCAAAACGTCAGAACTCCCTCTGCACTGTTGTCAAACTCTTACGGTTTTTATAAAACATGTTTATGGCTAACTCATGCTGTTGCCCGTTCCACTGATCCACGGTTACTAAAACGGGGGTGAGTTTACTTGTCACTGTCTTGCAGTGCTGCCACTTGCTCATTTCTGCCAAAAAACACTTCCAAAATTCCAGTTTTTTTAGTACAAAAAGGGCATCCCTTGCCCATTTCTAATTATTTTGTTTTCTTAATGCATAACTAAAATTTTGCTCTATAAAACGTTTTTTGTTCACATTTTTAGGTGTCTGCTACAGATTAATTTAATTTACATTGTTTCTTATAGGAAACATTTCTTTTTTTGTATGTTTTGGTTTTCATCGTTTTGGAACGAAAACCGACATATGATAAATTTTACCGTCATTTCCAGTGTGTAAAACGCTACTTAAAAAAAAAAAAAACAGTTATTATACAGAAGTGCGGCCAATTAATGGGCATGTTCTATTCTTGTGCCATTGACAAAACCTCCGAAATACTACTAATCGTTTAAATATTGTACCTCTCACGAATCAGTGAGGAAGTGGCAGCTCTTTCTTTGGCATAAGCCAATCACGAGCTGCAAGGGAACTCACGAGCTTGTCAACCCAATCAAAAATCGCAGGAGATCATTACTCAGCATAACTGTCAACTCACGGTGTCATCTAAGAATGGATGCTCGTACCAATATGAGTTTGGAATAATAAAACAAGTATCTTAATTGCATCCCATCATGCACTTCTTCCCAGCAGTTGTGCTGTGGGATGATTTTAGTGTGACAAAATTGAATTAGAGTTTTCCAAAAATCAGCTGTCGGTTTTGCGTAATCCTGCAACAAAACAATCAAAGTAATAACTTCTTACAGATAGACATCTCGCAGAATCGCCATAACAGAAATCCGCATGTATCCACCAGTCCCTTTTGGACAGGACCCAGCAAAAAAAGATGTTGCTGTAACTTTGTGGCTATGTTTACCTGTGCACGTTTGTTTTGTTTATGTTGTCACCACTTTCTAACATTCAAAATGCTCTGATGGGCTCACTTTGTTCATTATTCA
Organism: Oostethus manadensis; assembly: GCA_024372805.1. NCBI lineage: Eukaryota > Metazoa > Chordata > Actinopteri > Syngnathiformes > Syngnathidae > Oostethus > Oostethus manadensis. Next base: position 1,155,658 of record QODF01000102.1, read on the forward strand.
TATATATAAATAGTATCATTCATTAGTATTATTACTATTATTTTTAATATTACTATTTAGTTTTGCAATCCTCTTTTTTCCTCTTAATTTTTCGTACATGACTTTGCATTGCTGTTCACGGGGCTCCGCTCTTGCTGTGTGTGGTGGATGCCAGCAATCACCGAGACAAAATGACTGTTTGACTGACAAGGTCTCACAACGTCTCAAGCTGTTGTATGGAGCATCTAGGTCCTGAATCGATGCACAGAGTGAACTCTCCTCCTGCCTGTTTGGCGGCGAAAGAAGGGAAACCGACACGTACGCACATGGCAAGGTATGGAGGCTGGCAAAATTATCAAGTTAAATTTAATTGATTGTGATTAATTTATGTCTTATCGCGAGAGTTTTTTTTTCTCTGAATGAGAAATCTTGTCAAGTTTTTAGCTCGCAAGATCTGGTAATGATGACCTTGTGGAATTCACACCGGCATTGTCCCACCTCTGTCGTGGCACGGATAAAACTAACATTTTTGGGTTGACTTTGTACCCCCATTATGTATCAATGCCTTTTATACAGAACACAGACATGGAAAAAAAAAAACAGGAAGTATGCCGACTGGTTAAGGCAATGTAAAAGGTGCTGATCTATTTTGCATTTAGAACAATACATGAGGTCATAATAGGTCAATTCTGTAGTTAAAACTTTAGCAGGGCCACAGCGGTGTAACCTTTGTCATCACTTTTTGTGCACAGTGAGTGAGACAGAATGGACATTTCACGGACACTCTGTCTCATTGTCTATTAGCCACATTGGCAGCTTAGCCAGCACATTTGTGTCACTGGAATAACCTGCCCTGTTGCGCCCGCCGGCCCTCTCGCGGAGTATATTGTGGGCTGATTGGAAGCGGGCAAGCATGAAATGGAAGTCGCGTTAATATTGATCCAAGTGTTTAACGGGGTGTTTTACCTCCGGGGTGTCCTTGTGTCCGCGATCAGGTGAGAGGCTGGCTGATTGCTACAGATGGGCACATTGTTCTCTGCTGCAGTGAGTGTGATAATAACCTTATTTAGTGCGTGTCCTGTAGATTTGACCATTTGATTTTGAGGCTTCCTGTATTAGTTGTGTCAGAAGTGATGGTCATTGTGTTGCGTGAGAATTGTTCGGCAGACATGCACAGCGCAAGCACGGGTTATTGAATTAAGATCTCCCCGAAAGGAAGTGTCTGCATTGTGTAAACGCTCCTAAATCATAGTTATGATGTTTACTGTTGCGTGTTCCCAAAGCTCCTCAGAATGATGCTTTGCATCACAGGAAGTATGAGATCGCTGTTCTTCCTCTGCAGATATTGAGAAGACATTAGACAGAATAGCCTCTCTGTGGAATGTGCGTGCGTGGGAGAGCTTGATGGTTTGAAACCCAAAAAGATATATTTGATATTTAAGACTCTACTGTATAGCGCTCGCATTCCATAAGATGCCTGAGCGGTTGCACAGATCAGTGACAGAGCGAGAGACAGTGGAGTCGATCCGCTCGTGAGCGATGTACGTTATTTACAGAGATCTGACAGCATGAGACATAAAACAGAATAATCACTGCGCAAGCTCCACAAAGTTAGAGCGCTTTTTGAGTTCCCTTTGAGGTCAAGATGGCTGTTTGTGTATATATGTACTGTAGTGTACTTTAAATGCATGTAATGTGTGCAGCACAGGAAATGAAGGCGTGTGTAGTGCATAGAATGGTATTTTAAAGCCCTTTTAAATCTGATTTGTTCCATACTTACAAGTGAGACCTCGGAGAGCATGGTGGTGTTATTTTCATTATGGATCAGCAACTTTAGCGTATGGATTATGTGCGACTAGAGTCGGACAGAATGAATTACACTTTAAATCAACTTCTTAATATGCTGTCATGCACTCAAGAAGATCTGGTTTGGCTGATAAAACACAAATTACGGTGTTTTTTTTGTAGGATTTGGTTTTACACCAGGGGTGGGCAAACTTTTTGACTTGTGGGCCACATTGGGTAAATTATTTGGCGAAAGGGGCCGTGTTTATATGAGTGGTTGTCAAACAGAATGACATACTTGCTCGCGGTACAACGAAACAAAAGCAACATCGAATCAACTACTACTATTATGTAGGTGTTAAACAACAAATGAGTCCTAAAAATAACACGTAACTTAAAACTGTTATTTCGAAATGCCGCAAGGCATGCTGGGTAGTCCAACTGCAACATTGATATCCCCTATAAAAAAACATATCCAAACTATAAAACATTAAATAGCAACAGTGTTCAATTCTAAACAAATATTCTAAACATATTTAGCAATCAAGCAAAAATGCAGCAAACACAGCAAACTGTAGGGAGAAAGAGTACCACGAACTACCCAGCATGCCTTGCGGCAGGACTATATGGGTGTTTTTTTTTTGGCAAGGTATTTATTTGTATGCCCACATGGTGCAGCATGCAGGTTACTACATCCGTGTGTGCTGACATGTTGTGTTGTTTGGATCACTTTTTTGTACGAGCTACAGATTGCATCTGACGATTTTATCAGTTTCAATGTTAAAAGGTTTAAAAAAAAAAAAAGTACATTTGGTGGGCCGGTTTAAGACGTTTTGCGGGCCTAATGTGGGCCGCAGGCCGCAGTTTGTCCATTCCTATTTTACACTGTACACTCTCACGCTTATCGTACGGTCAAACGATGCACCTCACAAACTAGTCCATAAACCGGGGAATCCTTAAACCATCTTTATTACGTGTGTTTGTGTGATATATTTGTTCATAGAACACACACAACGATGAACAACTCTGACTTTTCTCTTTTCAAGCACTGTGCTGTGCGCAGGTGAAGCCCTCAAGCGCAATTTCTGAATGTTAGAAAAACCAGTGCCTTTGTTTCATTTATGATGAAAAAAGTTGCAAGTGCCAGGATTTTGAAAAAAGTACAAGAAGGTTGTAATAGTTAACACAGATCCCGCACTAATGTATTCTCTAAAGTCAGTTGTCTCCAACAGTGTGTCTCCAAGAAGCACTGCTGTCCACTTTCTCCACATTTTGCATACACTGTAACTGCGTTTGCTCAAAGTAATAAATGCCATATATCACATACCACAACATAACATTATGGAGTGGGACGCGTGGATACAGACGCTAGCTGATGAATGATAGTGTAGCAATGTGAGCTACCATGCTAACATGTAGTTGTATTTTAACAGCAATATCATGCTGCGTTAGCCCCCTCACTGTTGGAAAATACACTATAATGATCAAACTTACAGCTCCCATGTCAGTAGCTGTCTGACGGACTTTGGGCAAAGCCCCCCAGGCTTGGTTTTAAGATGTGTGGCAAAGCCTGATTCTTTTACATAGTGGTGGGCATGTTCATCTATCTAGAGGTGGGTCAGGTGAGGGCGGCATCATGTACACAAGGAAGAGGTTTTTCATTCATGACGTCATGCAAAGCTGCAGCTTCTATAGTCAACACTTGAGCGCTGCTTTTTTCAAAGGTGGAGGAAAAAGTGAGGAGTGTGATAGATTTTTTTTTCATTTCGATGCTCATAAATAGGCTCTCGGAACACACATTACAGTTAGAACATCATTAAAAAAGTCACGTTGGTCAATAGGCGACCTTTGAAAAATAATGATCTAACAGGGGAGTTTTAAAGGTCGAATGTCCAGGCTTGCTTTGACCTTAATCAACAAATAAGGCAACATTTTCTTTCATTCATTTTACTAAATTAAGCGATGGATTTTCCGTGAGAGGTAAATGGTAAAGCTCAACCTTCACAGCCTTTGATTTGTGTGATTTTGCAAGAATTAGCTTGGTTTATTTAGTCTAGTCAAGCCTGTGCAAATGTGCCAATCACAACATCAACACTTGTGCTGGCCTTCACTCATTCGCTTTTCGGCGCGATGTTTTACTCAATTAACATTGCACTTTGATCTCATGGAGCTGCAGGCAGGCTTTGGCCTCAAGCTTTAGACCTCCAGACATGGGGCAGAGCGGGAGCTGCAGACGTGTTTTCTCTTTAAGTAGCCGTTTTGACAACAGTACAAGGTAAACTCTGGTAGACAAGCTACACGTGAAGAAATTTGCTGTAATGCAGGTGTCACCCACGTGTGTGTTCTTCTGCTCCTCTAGTCATTCATAAGGCAAGGCCCATTTGGGGGATGGGCTTTATTCAAGATGATAATTGCATTGTGAGACCCTCCCTTTTGTTTTTGCCGGATATACCGTATGAAGACATCTTCTCCGTTGAGCTGCAGTCAGATGATGAAGAAGATGAAGTCCTGGTGCAAACACAACCTAATTGTGCTGTCTGTTCAGTGTTGCTCTTGTCACGTTTCCAAAAGCAGCTGATGTCGCTAATCGGCGGCGAGCCCGAGATGCAACACAACCCCCGCCTCTCCTCGCAAGTCATCTGTTGGTTTTTCATTGTTGACCTTGTCTGAAAATAAAAGCTGATATACCTCTGATGTTCAAAATGTATTCAGTCAACAACTTTTATATATTATGGCATCGGCAAGCGCCTCCTTGCATGTTCATCTTGCGTTTCACCGTGAAGAACGCTTAGAGACTGTCAAGTGTAGTTTATTTCTACGTGAACAAGCCTGGAGGAGAATTTATTAAAAAATTGTGTGGCCATTCGAGTGTCAATTTAAACAATTACAGAATCAGTTAATGCATTATATAAATATATATTCATTCATTCATTCTCTATACCGCTTATCCTCATTAGAGGTACGGGGTACACCCTGGACTGGTCGCCAGTCAATCGCAGGGCACATATAGACAAACAATCATTCACACTCACATTCATACCTATGGACAATTTAAAGTCACGAATTAACCTAACATGCATGTTTTTGGAATGTGGGAGGAAACCGGAGTACCCGGAGAAAACACACACACGCACGGGGAGAACATGCAAACTCCACATAGAGATGCCCAATGGAGATTTGAACCCAGGTCTTCCAGATCTCCTGACTGTGTGGCCAATGTGCTAACCACTCAGCCACCGTGCGGCCTATAAATATATATAGTAGCTAGAAAATAAATGAACATAGAAATTACAATAAGACTCAAACAACACAAAAATGGAGGACATTCAAGGTTAAAAGCACTTTTATTGCTCTATTGTCACACCATTCCACATTATTTTAGTCATCTGGTCATTTAGTCAGCTTATTTAAAAAAACCAAGCACATGTATTTTTCATAACTATGTGTTTTCTGTAGCTTATTATTAACAATTTAAAAGGTTTTCCCTTCAAATGTTATTTATGTATTTATTTTACAGATTCCTAGTTGCTAAGCGATGAAGCAACCCAACCACTGATGCTGATATGAGCAGTACAGCGAACGTAACATTGTCATTTACATTCCCTCTTGCAGGTACAGAAGATGGCGAGTTGTTCAAGGTGAAGATACCCGTCCTGGGTCAAATCATTCCGAGCCAGAACCCTGAAACCGATCTGATTCTGGAGGTAGATGACGACTCGGCCGGCTTGTTGCAAGAGAAGGAGGCAGACAACCTGGGAAGTAAGTCAACATGTTGCTGGAACTTAATGTTGGAAACTGATTTTTTGCTGGAATGACTTCCATGCTACATCAATAGCATCATAAACCTGGTGGGATACATTGTTGTCATCTATGTCAATGTATTTCCTTTATTGTTTTGCTTGCAAAAGCATCACATTAGCATCACTTTCAGCAGCACATTTGAGAGTATCAGCATTTATTACATTTTACTTTGAGCAGGTTTTGTTTAAAAACAACAAACAACAAAAAAATGCAATAGATGTGTGTAATTGTCATTTCAATTGTTTTTTTTTTACATGAACTGTCTACTTTTGTGTGGCCTTTTGTTTTTAGTGAAATAACATTTGCCAATCACATAAATAAACTGTGATGTAATTGAAATATAAAACACACCTACAAAGCACGGCATATAACCCCAAAATACACTATGTCCTTCTAAAATTCACTCAATAATCACCAGCACTGTATGTATTCATATATAGAGGGTTGTTCACATAATAATATCACTAGCATTATCTCTCATGACTGTCCAAAGCCTTAACTAGGCGTGAGTACACAATATGACAGAACTCAGTGCCGAGGTGGCGTCCTACCAAGCATCCCATAATATGCATGCGCGTGTGCTATCACTCCTCCATGGGTGGCTTTACGAGAAACCGCCAGGACGAGTTAGCCAGAGTTTAGCTTTAAGTGTCGATGAAAAAAATTGTTGGACTCTGTCGTCAACAGTAAAGCCAAACTCCACTAAAAACCTCATGTGAGGCATTAGTGGTTTCTTGTGGTGACTCCCGAGTGAGACGCTTTGTAGCGGAATAGACCTTTTTTTTTTTCTGTCCTACTCAAAATCACTTCATGTGTCCCGATGACGCGCACAAGAGGGAGAAACAATGTCTCCATCTATCAAATTTCTTTTTTTTTTTTTAGCTGGTTTATGATGTCAACGAAAACAACAACAATTATTCAGCTGATTAGCTATGCCAGGATTCAAATCAGTCTTTGTCCTCACGAAAAAGCCAATCTTTCTCATCTTGTTTTTTAGTAATTTGACTTTGAGGTGCTTTAAAAGGCAATCATTGCGTCATGAGATTAACTGCACACAGCATGACATGCCCTCCATTTATTGACTGTACATGCTGTTTCTCATTGACTACCAAGGACTAACCAGGGTTCTAAAGGTCCCAAGTGGATACCATTTTGTGCAACCTTTGAGGATTCATCACTAAAAATGGCCAAAACAAACACTAATAATAATGCCTGTTGTTGTGATGCTGAGCGGTCAGTACTGAAGCATCACCAGCTGTAGAAGGGAAGTAAAGAAGTATTAAAAACAGTAATTTTATTGGAATTCCAGACCAGTGCTGTCCACTTTTTTTCAACACTGCAGTCTGTGTTTCCTCCTCTGGGGGAGCTCCCTCCTTCCCTGCACAATGTTTATTAGCTTTGTTTTGCTTTTAACCGCCATGCTCGCCCTGCGCTTGCTTGGCTCCTAAATCTCATCATCCCAGGCATGAACAGGCCTCATGAGAGATCCTGGACTTGATCCTTGTCAGCAAGCCAAGCTCCGCCTCCTGCCAAGGGAGGGGGCGAAGCCTGAGACAGCTGTAAGCCCTGCCTTGCCCTCCACCATCCTGGAAGCGCTGGCATTAGACGTTACCCTCTGTGTTGGCTCTGCAGAGGAGACTCGATACTGTGCGTTTGAATAAAAAAGAGCTCAGCTTTAATGCATCTCGTCCCCATAGTCACAGAAATAACACATACATGTGTAAACTCAAACCTTTATGTCCCACATTATTGTTTATGTCTTCTTACAACAGTGACGTCCAAAGCCCGGCCCACGGGATGTTTGTGGCTCGCATCTATCTTTTTTTTTTTTTTGCATGCTGCATATTCAGAACATTATAAATCAGCCACACTGAAAATAAGAAATACAAGGATCCAACAATATACTAACGCTCATATTTGCTTTGCCACCAATTATGACAAAGCTAATTGTTTTTTTTTTTTTAATATTTTGAACTGCTTAGCTTTACTTTCATTGGACTGAGTTGAGTGTGTTTATAAACAAAAACATGACCAATTATTTAGGTGGCACCCCCCACACACTTAAAAAAAATAAAATACAAACCTTAGTGGCAAAAAAGTGAGGATTTGAGTGTTTTAATCTGCTTTTTGCATAAGCAGATTCCACACATATCTCATGTAAGACCATAAAAAACCCTGCCTTAAAAAAAAAAAAAGAACAAAAAAAGGGTCTTCTCTAATCTATTGTTGTGCATTTAATTCAGCTTGAGAAAGTTAGAATTTGAAATGCATTCAAATGATGGGTGTGTGGACCCAAAAGGCAGCATAATATGTGCACTGAGTAGAACGCTTCATTAGGTACACCTGCACATTACCGAGCTCCAGTGAAAGACTATCCAAATTTCAAAGATAATCATTTGATTCGATTTTATTATTTGTGTTCATAGTTTCCAGTGGTGTAGAACTGTGCTGTGTCCAACTATAAACTGTTTCTAATATTTTGCTCCTTTTGTGTAATGAAATACAGCAACCAAAATATGAGCACTGGCTCTTGGTGTAGGATGCCAAGAGTGCTTGTGTCTAATGTTGCAACAATAACAAACTCAGCCTTATTTTTTTGCAGTATTTTCAATGCAGCCCTCTACAGAAAGGGTAATTGTCCGGTACAGCTTTTCTTGCTGTTAATCGACAACATCGTTTACCTTTTTATGCACAGGATAAAGTATGGCTAATAATCCCCATCACCCAAATACACTCCAGCCAGAATGAGACGTGTTCTTCTCTATCAGCAAATTTCCCCCTGGACAAATATTTGCACTGATAATCCAAAGAGTGTCGGGGAATTTAACCTACATTCGCTTCTCAATCCTGTGTTAACTTGCCCTTAATTTCATTATTCTTGTGTAAACATTTTAATGCCATATCGCCTAATTATGAAAGGATCTCTGAGGGGATTATGCGGCCTAATCCTCTAACTCTGCATGAGCAATGGCTGCACTGCTTCAGGCTTGTGCATGCGTGTGTGTGCGTGCGTGTGTCTGTCTTTTTTGGTCAACACAAAAACTGTTAACCTTTGAAGTCACATTAAATGAATAATATCATGAAATATAATATGGCTCTGATCAATTGGATTACTTCCAATGATGTTCTAGCATACACGTTTACAAGGTGAAATACGTTAATGAGGTGGGTGTGTGTGTGTGTGTCTGTTTTTTATCTGTGAGGGGAAATATTCACTCCAGCGTGACAACAGATAGCAACAGCAAGTAGCACCCAGCAAATTTCGGCTTCGTGCAAGAGGCGAGTAGGGGGTGGATGTTGGAATCGGTTGGGGGGGTTGCAGGTCCATCATGGGATGAGAGAGCCCAAATTCGCTTGTGTTCCTGTAACACTATCAGCCATAATTGGCCCTGCGACACAAATGAAGATGGATGGCACGCGAAAGTAGCTCCTCTCGAGTTTAAGGGATCGATAAATATCCTGATTCCACAGATGAGCCACATTGTGACTGCATGGTCCAGGATGAACAATAAAGATGCGATAAGCTCAACTAAGCTGCCTCTTTACATGAATTGAAGGCATCACTTGTATGCACTGCAAGCTGCAATTTTTCGGTCACATTTTTAAGTGGGCCTTTTTGGCGGGGATGATGCACATTTACGTTGAACATTGAAACAACTAAATTCAGTGTTCAACATTTATGTTGAACACTGAATTTAGTTTTTTTTTAAATAGTGAATTATCGTATTTTTCTGCATCACTGCATGTTTTGCTGATACATTAACAATAACGTTGTGCACATAAACATGTATTTTTTTTATTAATAATGCGAACCTCGCCAATACAAAATGTATAATGACTTTTTAATTATTGTGTTCATTTTAAAATGCCCCCCTCCCCCTCTAAAATTACGTTAATGTGATGCGATTCCCTCCGTAGGCCCGGTGGTTCTGAACAGCACAGCCCAGCTTGTTGCACCAGGCTTGGTGGCCCGGGGGACCCTGTCCATCACCACCAGCGAAATCTACTTTGAGGTGGATGAGGACGAGCCCGCCTTTAAACGAGTCAGTCCAAAGGTAAGCAGCCCTTCTGCTTCGGGATTGTGGAGCCGCTCCGGCCATATAAGCACGTTTGGACAAGTTAAAAAAAAAAAAAAAAATACAACTGGTAATTCCATGCAAATGCAATGGCCTTATTTAATGACGGTGTGTGTTGGGAATATTGGTGAATTTCATGCAAGATAAATAACACATATTGCTGTTGATTCTCTTGTAATTGCAAGTTTCTGGAAACGTTTTGTTTTTTAATTGAAATGATAGCCCTGTGTTATTATTACACGTCTAACTTTTGACAAACACGTTTAATAAAAGCCAATGTATATATATATATAGATATATATACATATGTATATATATCTATAGATATATATACATATGTATATATATCTATAGATATATACACATATATATCTATATCTATATATCTATATATATATATAGAACAACTGGTTTTATTAGCTCTTTAAATTAAGTGAAGGACAAATAAAAAAAACAGATCACAGATGTTATAATCCAGTGTATTTCAAGTGCATTTCTTTTTCAATTTGAACGTAATATATATTTACTATATTTATATATGTTGTCATTTAAACAAAATCAGGTAGGCCTAAAATGCATGGCAGAGGAAATATATATAATATTAAAAACAAAACAAACCCAACAACAGCCAATAAAAAGTACCTTAAGTTAAAAATTCAAGTAAAATGATGGAATGTTTTTTTTTTACACTCAAAATGTAAACTTGAATAGAAGGACAGGCTAGCAAAGACTGATGCAAATATAAATTAATGTTTTTCGATAGCAGATAAAGGTGTCACAGAACAACATTCACAATCTCAGACCACTGGAAGCACAACCTATCAACACATTTACAGTATCAAATGTACACCTTGCGTGTGTCCTCTCAAGGGGGGTTTGATGGTATTCGTGTTAAAACAATTTGGGGAAATTCGTTTTGGGCCAAAATGTGGCTTTTTTGAAGCGCTCGTGATGTTTAAAAAGAGGAAACACTTTTCAAGTGAAAATGTCATTCAAAAGCCAGACGGGGAGTTTGCGAGTGTGGCCGGCCGCACGCAGTGTCACCTTCTAGGGTTACCTCAGAGTTTCTCCAAGCTTTTGGGGTTGGTCAGTATCTCTCTCGCCAGGCGCCACGTCTGTTTGGCGGCGTTCTCCAGGGCCGAGTGCGGTTTTCCCTGGAAGAGGTCTAAGTTGGGGAGGAAGTAGTGCGGACACCTCCTGCACTGCAAACAGGAGATGAGCTGCAATAGAATCCCGTTCAGGCGGTCCCCCAAGCAGTTCTCGTCCCAGTCCGACTCCCTGGGGTGCTTCTCGCACTCGTAGGAGACCAGAGTCTTCATGTGGTAGTTGTTGAGGGGCTGGCCCGGCAGCTCCAGGTGGCGGTCCCGCAGAGCCTTCAGCACCGACAGGCACTTCTTCCTGCAGCCGCCCAGCAGCAGCCGGTTCTCGGCCTCGGCGAACTGTAGCACCCAGGCGTCGCTCTCGGCCGAGCTCTGCTTGCCGTTGAGCGAGTAGCACTCTTTGGATAAAAGGTTGAAGCCTTCCGCTTTGACCTCCGCCACCCGGTTGGGCCCCGGCCACGGGATGTGCGGCAGCGGCCAGTGCGCGGCGCTCCTCGGCCAGATGCCGGTGCACTTGAAGGCGGGAGTGATCTGCACCACGTAGCGGTCCCTGATGCGGAGCTTCACCTCGCTGGTGTCCGCCACCATCTTGACCACGTCCCGGTAGCTGCACTTGTCCACCGCCTGGGCTACCAGCGTCTGGAAGCGGGAGCGAATCTTGCGCGCCGAGAGGTAGCCGGAGGCGGTGATGAACTCCACCCAGAGCGACATGCTCCTCTTGCGGCCGTCGCTCAGCTTCAGCACGGCGCAGCCCGGCAGCGAGCCGTCGTCCACGAAGTTGAAGACGCCCATCTGGTTGAGGTAGAGCACCACCTCGAACTCGGTGGGCGAGATGACCTCCAGCCCCTCGAAGCGGTTATCCATCTCGCTGAGGGAGCTGATGAAGCGCGGCTCCTGCACCTCCACCTCCTTCAGCACGTCCGACACCACCTTGCACACCTCCCGGATGGTCTTGGAGATGGCCGCCTTGCGTGACTGGCACTTCTCGTTGTAGTATTTGTTGAGGTGGTACACCAGCTTGGCCTGCGCGGCTATCATGTTGGGGCAGAGATCCGGGTTGTACACCGGAGTCTCGCAGTACGCCGACGGATCCAACGCGGCAGTTTGTACGGGAGCCAATTTTAGAGAAGAAAAGGAAGCTATTTAAAAAGAAAAACAAATACAATGTCTATTTATAAGACGGCTATGGAAAGATGTGCACGGAGCGCACTCACTCTTCGGCCCTCATGCGCACGCAAGCGAGCATTATTAGTATGATTGCTATGATTATTATTAGGGCGGAAAGAAAGTCCTCAATAGAAAGCCTCTCCGCTCGCCGCTGTCATGTGCACACAGAAAAAGTGTGCATGCTTTGCGCAGAGTGGAATGTGCTCACTCGGTCTCCGTGTTTGCTGTCTTTTTACAACACGCACTCACACACGCACGCACGCACACACGCGCGCGCGCACACAGGCTTATTATAAGGGAGGAGTTGTCAGCGGGTTGGCCAATGGCCGCACGGTGCGTCACTGCATGCAGCCCACTTGATCCGCACTCTGCTGCTGTCCATATACACGAGTCCCAAGTGATACTGTGGCATTGTAGAACCAGCAGAGGAAATATAGGCCATACGCAACACCCGTGGAAGGAAACAAAAAACGCTTTTCTTACATTTTTACAATGCTTTTGCTTTTTTAAACGATCCCTCTGGATTCCGATGCTTTTTGTGTGTGTTAAGAGAATTAAACATTAATTTACCACCCATGTTACTTTGTTATTCATATTTTTTTTATTGGGGCTGATTCTGCACGACAGTTTAAAGAATGGACTTATTTGGATTTCTTATTTTTTAATATTGATCATAGGAGTTTAATTTTGTGCAGAAAACCCCCTGTTTCATTTAGACATAAGCTCGTCTTAAAATGATATTTGTACTTATATAGAACTTTTAAAACTTAAAACCTTCTGACAAATTAAGAAGATAAATGTGTTTTTTGAATAGGAATGATTTGATGTGAATGAGGAAAATAGTTTATTATTTATAAAGTAGGTTTTTAGCAACTTGAAAATGACTATACCCATTAATAATTGTTTAGTTGTGTATTATAGTTATCTCTTGTTTAATTCTATGTGGATTTTTTACAATGTATTTTTTAAATGCCAAAAAAAGATTTTTTGAATACATCTCTATAGATGTTATATAATAATAATTGAACCTACGAAGATTATGTTTAGCCCATTTTGTAATGGAACGCTTTAAGCTGTGATTTTGTATGGAAGATCATCTTATACTTAAACTTGTGTTGCTCTCATGCATGAGCTTCATGCATAAACTAAACAGGACATAGGTTTTTTGTCGTTGGAGGATACATTGCCTCGGCAACAGCCTCCTATAGTCTGGATGAGCAGGAGGAATTTCCAAATATGCCCCCTAGTGGCTGTGACCAGCATAGAAAATGACATCAGAACATGACGTCATTGTTGCGTTTGTTTTTGTGACAGCTTGCAGAAAAGCCCCACATTTCAGAACAGGAAAGTAACTGTATGGATAAAAATACTTCTTCTGTCGGTTGCTGTATTTAAAGCCGTTGAGCAATGTTGATGTTATTAAGTGTAATTATAGTGGAATGGTAATGAAAAGGCATTTATTTATAGGCGCACATAGATACCATGAGTTTGACTGTTTCTGGGCATTCACACTATAATCCCATACAAGATTCTTGTAACTTTTTTCCTCTTTTATTGACATATTTTCAGCTTTCCCTCCCACTGTGACCCAGCTGCTGCTTTTATTAGAACCAGACATGTCCGACATTCCCGGCTGTCATGCCGGATACTTTTCAAAATCCACCTCTTCCAACTCTGAGATTGAGATTATCACCTCTTAATCTGAAGCATGTACCTGTAAATAAGTGGATGATCTCTGCAGTTTTGGGCGGTGCAATCTTCTGACGTTAGCAACACAACATTGCGGGCATTGTTGAGGCCCTCCACTGCTGTGATATATGGGCCCGTGATTCCAGCACACAGACCCCCCCCTCACCCAACCCCACGACACCCTCCCGCCGTTTCAGACCGGGCTAGATGCATGCGTGATTTGTGTAAATCAATACAATGTCTCTCCTACTCCTCCGCCACCATCAGCCCTCTATTTTAGCTGAGCATGTGACCATGTTTTGAAGGCCCCTTTTGTTTCGGCTGCATGAACGGACACTTCTTGGCTTCTTTTTCTTCGTTTTGCCATTTTTCTTGTCTTTTATGAGGACTCGTTGTCCTGTTAACACGGCCGGGTACCACAGGGTCAATGGCTCTTGACTGAAATTCCCCTTTGACGACAACTCGACTGCACTGAAATCTCTGTATGCATTAGTTTGGTTTGTTCAGAACAAGCTTAACAGTTACAGTTCATGTAATCCTTCCCCGTAATTAGTTCACTTACTGTGTTTAACATCTATTTTCTTGTAGGGATTAACAAGAATAAATCGTATAACAGTAAAGTTAATGAGTTTGTAGATAGCTTTTATTTTTAATTAAAAAAGTGAGTAAAAACTGGCACAAAGTTAAGTAACATGAATAAAGGAATAAAAATGGTCAAACATTGTACAGTAATAAATAAGTACAGTACAGTGTAACACCGAACAAACACATAATGACTAATAAAAATAAATGGTAGATAAAACTAACAAACATTATAATAAATAGATGCATATATGATGGCGAATGTCTTAATAAACAATAAATGATGACTTCACGCTACAAGCAGACGCTATAACATATACTGTGTGTTGACATAACATTGTATATGTTGAAGTAGACAAATGAATACACATCATTATGTCTTAATTGCAGAAGTGTAGACAAGGCCAAGGCCAAATTGTTACCGTGACAACTTCATAAACAGGCACCTCATATACAGTATGCAGATTTGTATTTTGTCATGCATTATTTAATAGGGTTTTCCTTTGCCCCCACTGCCAATATAAAGATTTAAAGTCAGAATGTAATAACTTTAGGCTTAAGTAAAAGCCTTCGAATCATGCTGCTGATAGCGGTGGGATTAATAGAAGCTCTCTTTATTTCCAAGCGGGATGTCCAATGAGGTTGGTGGACCAGTCGGACAGTAGAATCAATGTTAATGTTACTTTTATGAATTTTTTTGCATTGCTTACACAACAAAATGTATAGTAAAGTACATTTACAAAAGTAGTTTCACGGACTGATATGCTTTTTATAACACAGACACATTTTGTTAGTGCTTATCATGTACGCTCTTGGCTTGACTACTTGCGTGCAAACATTTACCGCTGTCCAAAGCACTGAGGAGAGACCTAGAACAAGCAGCTATCACCTACTGCTACTTTAATCACAATGTATCTTTAAATGCTAGTCAGTGTGCGGAAAATGTTTGCTTCCATGCTTAGAACCCTATAGGACAGTCAACATATTTCCTTTTCAAAAAAACGTTTTGTTAGCTTTGTGTTTCTTCAGAATGTTTTGTGGAAATAAGTGAACGTTAAATAATGAACAAAATGTTTTCTTTACACATATTGTATGTTTTCCTTCCTTATACTGAGCACTTCATTTTCTGTTTTCCATCCTCGTGAGTTAATGGAAACCTAATAGTGAATGACATTATTTTTTCAATCCTATTACCCGACGACAAATAAACGATGTTGTACATCCTTTTGACATTAAGGTTTTTGCAGTAAAATGAAGAGAATCTAGGAAATCAGTATGCGAAGGACGTTTAGCATGTAGCTCTGTCAGACTAACGTGCAGATTAGATTAAGTGGATTTAATAAAATGACATATTTCTCTATAAATCACATTAAAAACATCAGGGATGTGACATCAACACTGGTGTTCCCACTGTGAGAAATAATATAGTTTAATCTCATGGGATGTTCTGATGATATTAGTGGTCACAAGCTGAGATCGTCATTTGGATTTTTTTTTTTAAATAATGGAACATTATTATTATTCCAAGCAATATGGCGTCTCCATAGGAGGCCGGCTAATTTTCCTGGACCCCCTTTGGATAGTGTCCATTCATTTGTTTTATTCTCTGCTGGGCCTCCTCAGCTTGTAGCCAGAGGCTGATCAGCCCTCCAGGATCAATCCAACATGCTTCCATCAAAGAGAAAGCACATCAACCACACACCGGGACAAACACACCAAACTTACGAGCACATGTGCATTTTTTTAACTGCCACAAAAGGTGGCGAAAAGTGTAAATTAAGAGACATAATTGATTGTCTCAGCTTCATTTGGCCCTTCACCCCTCCCCTCTGCAATATGCTATGCTTGTCAGCCTTTGTGATAAATTACATGCATGCATTTGCATGAATTGAGCATGCATGTGGCTCACGCATGTGGGTTTGCCCAAGTAAAACTTTCAAAAACGTGTTATTTGCTACACAAAAAGACAAATTTTGTCCTTAGATTTGGGTGCACCTTCCAAGTTGTGGCATAGATGTGGGTTGGATTAAGGCAGGAGTCTTCTATGGATACTTATTGCAATGCGCTGGTGGATGTAATGAATTTTTAGCCATCCGATATATTTGTGTGTGCAGAACACAGGTCGCACTTTTTTATGGATTATGATAAAATTTTATATGTTTGTAACCACGCTTGAGTTGTCAACTTGAGCCAACAAGTCATGAATTTTGGCAAACTTAATACACTTTTTGGTAATCTATCATGAATCTCTCTAACAACATTCAAAAACTGTAATTAGAAGAATTACTTTTACTCTGTGACTTTTACAGTGACTATAGTGGCATCATTATATTGGCCCAAAAGACACATTGTGGTGGTCTACAGCCATGGATTTGCAGTTAAATACCAAGCATTAAGAGAACACGCCCTTTTAGTGCATTTCCCCAATTTTTTTTCATTGTAAGTTAAAATTCTTATTCATCTTTTTGGCAAAAATGAGTACAATCTAGTGCTGATGCAAAATTAGACTGTGGACTTGTCGAAGGTCTGTGCCATTCTCAAGATTGTTTTAGCCTTATTTTCCCCATCATTTTGACTTAAAACGCAGCGAACGAACAGCAGATTAATCTTCATGCGTGTCGTGGGTGCTGTAATCATCTGCCCACTGACCCCACAATCCTCGTCTGCGCCTCCCTCCGACGCCCTCGCGCGTTTTTTTAGCCGCTTTTAAATCTCTGCACGTCATGCAATCCAAGATCAGGAGGATCGAGGCATATATCGTTGGTTTAGCCCAGTAATCGAAAGCCGCTGAGGAGGCCAGTGATGAAATTAGGCAATGTTGCCTAAATAAGGGATGAAGGGTTCATAATTGCCAGTCGTGGAGATGTGAGGTGCTGGGTGCCAACTGTCAGAGGTGGGCTAATGATGACAAATGTCTCTCTATGCAGATCGCTGCTGCAGCACTGTGTAGAAAAAAAGCACAGGGCCTAATGAGAGGAAGCTTGTGTGTGCGCTTATTTAATGACCTGCAAGGAAACAAACCACGCCGCTACTGAAACCACTCAAGCAAGACTTAGCCTTAAAGCCACACTATGTAATAACTTAACGTTTCACCTTTCAGATCATGTGGATGGTGGTGATGGGATGAATAGAAGCTCTCACATTTCCATGGCAACCACATTACAACAAGTAGTGTGCTATGATGAGTGTGCACCAGCCTGGAGAATCACATTCATGCAAGACTTAGCAATTAGGCCTACTTTTGGTAGTATTTTGTCCATAGACTGCATGAGTTGGCCACTATTACATTGTTTTTAGATCATAATTTGCAGACGCTGTGGGAAAACACTGTATTCCCGCTCAGAATTCATTGATTCGTTATGTGTCTTTGGAGTAGTGGGAATGTAAAAAAATAGCGGCAGGCAGACGTGGTAGTATCTGCGGGAGACTCCTCGGCCAGATTCACGAAACTGAGTGTAAACATTGCTTAGATGTTTTAGCGGAGTTTTTAGTGGATTTAGCGGAGTTGCACTATGTTGTTTACAGCCATGTCAAAAAGCTAATTGCTGATGCGCTATCCATTAGCTTCACAACAATCATGTGTTAATTCCACAACAGGAGATTTGTGATGTTACACATATCGAGATTGGTATAGGTTGATATTGACATTGATTAGAAATTGACACAAAATCGGCATATCAGACATCACCAAAAAAGCCAATCTCAGACATCCTAACAAAAACCACTGTCCATTTGTATTTACCAGTAAAGCCTCGACACAGTTGGTGGGCTGGAGCAAAAAATAAAGAAGAAAGAAAAAAATATTACCAAATCTTTAAATGACTATAAACAGTTAAAATGTCGCCCATTTGCGTGCATAAAAAAAAATATATTTTTTTTCCTGTGTTCATGAGGCCATTTGTTGAAACATTTTAGCCACATACAAATATTGTTTTATATAAATTTTATATAAATTTAAACTTTTTTTTAATCATTACTTTAATGTTTTTTTTTATAATGGCATACAATATTTTCTATTTTTTTTGCATTCTATTCAAATAAAGATTGGTATTAATTGTTGTCAGCTGTTATCACTGATTGGCTGGGATAAATCACATGGTTGCACTGCCTTCGCTACATGGCAGCCATTTTGATTTAAGATTAGGTTACAAAATATGCTTCCTTGTCCTGCAAAGGGCTACCTAGCAATAAATTATTATAGTGCATGTTGATAGTTTCCTCATTAGTTGCCCTCTAGGGTTTCTGCTTGTTAAAACGTGTTCTTTAACCACACGTTTTAGCAGGCAGCTGTAAATCAGACGCCACTGCTGGTTGTGACGTAACCTTCATGCTAATAAAAGAGCAAAGCAGGAGTAGGAATTGCACAGCCAGATTTCCCCAATTTGTTGCATGAATAGCCCGTGAAGGGGGGCTCTCTCCCCGCACAAAGGGGCTCTCGTCTTTGTTTGCTCTCGCCCCATCTGTGTCATCTGGTGGTCTGTGCAAGAGGGGCGGCGTCCCGGGGTGCTCCCCAGCGGCGCTGCCAGTTGTTTTATGGACTCGACGGAGTGGTGCCGGGAGTTCATAAGTCGGGCCGGCCCATTGTGTGACGAGGCCAGCTGACACGTGTGAATGGGCCGCAGCATATTGACAGATCATTTCCATTAATGAATCGGAGGAGTCCGCCTTGTTTTGTGCGGTGATTTATGTCCGTGGTTTATCATGTAAAGAGCTTGGGGTTAACTGACGACGCCCTCGACGACTCCAGCATGTAATGCGGGACCAGGCGAGGCACACTTTAAGTGACATTAAAACCTTTTTTCTTTTAATTTTAGTCGTTGAAACCCTTAATCACATGAGAAGCTTTATGAAAGAGCTTTGTAAACTTAGAAATAGAAATAGAGAGAATGCATCTCCAAATTTTGAGAATTTCTCAGTTTCACCTCCAATTAAAACAAAAATGTAAAAAAAAATTTAAAAACTACAAAATAAATGCAGATATTGTTTAAAAAAATCCTACAAAATGTCTATATACATGCTGGTCATCCAAGTAGTTCATTTTCTGTTTAACCCTAAAGAGTTTTACCAGCAGAAACTAAACCCAAATGTGTCCTTTTAGAAAAAGTGCAACAAAATAAAATATGTGACCAGTTTTTCTACTGTCAAAGCTTAAATCTTTTAACAAGCTTCAAACCTAATCAGAACTACAGTAGATTCCCGCAGGGGTTACATAGTGGAACCACCAGTCAATGGAAAACACTGCGAGTAGTTCATACGCTCAAGAAAACCACCCTCAAAACCCACCTGCTTGCTGGATGTTGTCCTCAGATTTTCAATCCACATTTGCAATAAATGTGACCAACGCAATTAGCAGATTATACACAGCTTCAGAACCTTTCCCTTCTCTCTTCAGGTACTATTCATTCGTAACACAACCCAGGTTTAAGCCATAAATATATCTCACATACCTATTAAATGCATTCAATTCATTCTAAAATGTACAGGTACTTACCGATCGAAGAACAGATGGAATTGGAGTCACAGTGTAGCCTTTAGCCTAGACACAGAATGCATTTTTTTCAAGCCGTGTGTGCTTGTTGTTATTCCAGTAACGACTTCCAACAATATAGTAACTCACTGCAGGTTTTTAGGTTGGATTGACTGTGCTTCCGTTGCCAAACAGACTCTTGCATCTCACAGCAACTATTTTGCTTTGAAGGCCCATTGAACAAATTGCACTACAAAATGTGTTACAAAAACACATTATCAGTGAAGCATAAAGGCTTCCTAAAAGTGGTACACATATATATGCTGTGCAGTTTACCCGTAAAACCACACATTTATAAATTGTTACCGACTTTTACTGACTTTTTGAAGAACATGAACAAAAAATACAATTGTTTCAGTGCAGAGATCCACTGTATATTGTTTTAGTTCATTTTAAAAATATTATGTCCTTTTTGTCATAAATAGCACACCTACAACTTTAACAAGAAACAAACTATCAATTATGAAGTGCAAAGTGGAATGTTTGGAGTGTAGAGTATATTGTAAAGCATGCAACATATAATATATTGTAACAACATATTGTAACATTTATTGTGATGCGTTATTTCACACTTAGTACCCTGGGGACCTAAGTGGGTCCCTAAAAAAAAAAAAAAAAAAAAAAGAAAACTAGCCACTTTCAAAGATTAAATAATTTAAAGAGCTTAACATTTTTCAAGTTTTTTTTTGAAAATACTGTATATAGTGCATCATTTTTGTAAATTTTCCGGAAAAGAATTGTCCAGTCGGAGCTCAAAATAGCGCTGAGTTGTTTTGTAGCATTTCCTACAAAATTCTCTTGAGAGCAGATAGCTAAATTTGTCCCACCACATTTTTCTGCTAGTTCTTCACGGTGACCCATTTTCACCAGCTGGATCCCAATCCAGCATCCCAACCTAACAGCCCCCCTAACCGCTGCTTGTTGCGTGCTCATCTCCTCGTCACCATTTCTAGGCCTGCGTCAAGCCCCCCTTTCAGTAGGCGATGTGAAAAGGAGAGGAAGCGAAAGAAGGGGACGTTCACCCCCCCACCCCCACTATCGCCCCGCGAGAGGATGCGAGACAAAGATGGCAGCATGAGACATTTTGTCTACTTTCATTAGTTCTGGTAACGCTGAGCTGTGCTTAATATTAGCCCGCCACTTCCCCCCTGGTTTTGACGGAGGAGAGCCCGTCCTCATCAAATGAAGCCCACCTCATTTCCATCCTCCACGCTCACATATGGGGCAGGATGCCAATTGCTTATTTTATACGGTAATTAACAACACTCAGACCGTGTTAGATGTGCCTTAAGCGTGACATAGTTTAATTCACACATTTACATACACACCCCGATAAGGTCATTTATTTTAGGTTCTGTACGTAAACGGAAATAAGCCAAATAATCTTCATTTGGATCATCCCTCCTGCATACACCTGAATGTTGTCTGCAATATTCATGCATTATTTACTCAGGAACTCTTCCAGATCTTCCGAAATGCAAAATCCAAATTCAAAATGTAGTTTTTGTGCCATCATTCTCACAAGAAAAACATAGTCCTGTGGTAGACCTACTGACATCATTTGACTCTATGGAAACAGTAGTCAATTATCTCTTCATAACAACTTTTTTCATCAATGTCCGCACACAGACACATTTGCGAAAGGGGATACTTGGATATTTTCCTATATTTTCTATTTATAAGAAGGCTAAAAAAAAAGTATTTCAGCCTTACATTGTGCCTCTTTTGCTGTGTTTTTTTTTAGTGTTTAATTGTATTTTTAATGTGCCACAGGCCAACTAATGTTCTGTTCTTCTTCATTGTTGGTAAGGAATCAAAAGCGTAAGTAATGTGCTTTATTTTACAGGAATTGCTTCTCCATCCAGTCATTTTTAATTGCCCTGCGGCATATTCTATAAATGCAGTTAAACAAGAAAACTACAATTGGAAAAAAAGAAACAAGAGCAAATAGAATTATACAATTACCAGTGTGCCTGTGCCCAAACACCTCATGGTGCAAGGAGAGTGGAGCAGAAAGTAGACAGAGCATGAAGATGGCCATTGCTCTGTGAGCATCATGATTATCCTGTGCATTTAGAGTGTTTAATCCTGAAGATGTCATTTACATTGGTGTTCTAGTCCCCACACGGCACAGCGGTAAAACCTCACTGTGAGTCAGGATGATATCCCCGAAAATGAGGCTTCATCGTTGGGTATATTTGTACCTCGGATACTGTTTTATCGCGATGGTTAAACTTGCCCCTTCAATTTGGTATTAAATCAATATGCTGACTTAAACCAAAGCCATTGGGAGTGGACAAAAAAACTGAAACTGAAATTCAGCCCATTTGTACTAAATGATGCTAACATTAAACTGTAATAAAAGACATTTGGGATGATA
Organism: Oostethus manadensis; assembly: GCA_024372805.1. NCBI lineage: Eukaryota > Metazoa > Chordata > Actinopteri > Syngnathiformes > Syngnathidae > Oostethus > Oostethus manadensis. Next base: position 1,177,744 of record QODF01000102.1, read on the forward strand.
AGCTTCTTCCTACTCCCTTTCAGACATGCATTTTGCAAATGTAACTTGTTAAGCATATGCAAAATAAATAAATCATACCAAGCTTTGCCACGTATAAGTTAGTGGTTCTATATGTAACTCCTTATCATATCTACTTGGACCCCCCCCCACATCCTTTACATTTTGTACTACACAGCTCTCAGTGGAAAAGGTCTGGACAGTCTTGTTCTGGATGCAGTTAAGGTTCAGTTTATTCCTGACTGAGACGTTCACAATTACACTTTTAAATAACATTTCTGGATTAGTTATGTTTGTTTAAACTGTCATCTTAAGTGCATAGTTTTGGGTGATTTTCTGCTTTTCTGCTAATTTTCTGCTGTTTGCAACCGGCTGCCAAAACACAGATACTTCATCTGGCTTACATCTCTCCAGCCTGCATGGCTTTGTCTTTTGTTTGCCTAAATAACATTCGACGAATCATCCCTGATTGGTGCAAACTTGCCCTGTGTGTGCGTGTGTGTCAAGTTGTTCAGTCCTGCTAGGCTTTCATCTGCCGCACTCATTAGAGCAGTGATCTCACTGGGCTCTATTAGAGCAGCACAGACAACAGGCTCCCCTTGAAAGAGAGAGAAGTGATGGACCAAGCTAAAGAAGTGCTGGTGCGCAGCTTCTTGCCTGCAGGCTCTCACTGGCTCGGGATCAGCCCCAAGGCCAAAAAAGGCAAACAGTCATATTTATTTAGACAATTTTTGACATGGCTTGGAAAATACATTCGCCTGCTGTTGAATTATAATTTTTACTAACTTTTTGTCGTAGTATGACTTAGTTATGACTTTTTAACAATGTTATGTCAATGCCTGCCCAGTGGATACGCCCGCCACGCGCAACAAAATTCATAATAAACGCAGTCAAATGTCAAGGGAGACTCATTTGGATTATGAAATCTCCCTTGGCAAAGAAATTTTGCTCAGCATTTGAAGGCAGCTTGACTCCCATTCAGCTGTTATGATGCTGGACAAGACACAAAAAAAAAAAAAAAAAGGATACGCCCGCCACAGGCTTTGCTACACATCTTAAAATACAGCCCAAAGCTCTGCCAACTCTTTGTCTGCCAATATGGGAGCAGTAAGTTGGGTCAGTTAGTTTTTCTTCTGTGAATAGAAAAAGGTAGCATGATACTGCTGTAGTGCTAACACTTGCTCAATAGCTATGACACTATTATAACGTTTGTATCCGCCTTTGTATATGAGGCATTGACGCTTAAGTGGCCCCTTTTATGTTGACAACTCGTCTACATTGACCAATTCAAGTCCTGCTCAACCGTGTTCTTCCCTTTTCTAAAAAGTGCCGAACTAAGCCGATGCTGACATTCATGATTGACCGCATTTGTCAACGTAAGACCTGGGACCCTAAGGGGTCATGTCATTCATTCATTTTCTATACCGCTTGTCCTCACTTGGGTCGCGGGGGTATGCTGGAGCCTATCCCAGCTGACTTTTTGCGAGAGGAGAGTACACCCTGGACCGGTCGCCAGCAAATCGCAGAGCACATATAGACAAACAACCATTCACACTCCCCCTAAGGAATCATTTCTATGAAAAATCTGTCTGTTTATGTTGACGTGTTGTAGTTCAAGTTCGTCATTATTGCTTAGCTACATGAAATGACAACAGCATTATAACTAGTTTTGTTACACCACCATCAAAATGTGCACATTGTGATTTCTTGTTCAGTGCAAAGTAGAGTAGAGCTGTAACAATTAATCAATGAATTAATCGATTATCAAATTATTTAGCAACTATTTTGGTATTTGGTTAATTGTTTTTTTAATTTTAAAATGTAAATATCCTCTGCTTTTAAGCTCTCAAATGTGATTTTTTTTTAAATGTCCTTAGTCATCCACGAAAGCAGACTTATTAGCCTTGTGTTTTAGGCAAAACAAGATATTCACTCACATCAGCTTTGACTTTGGAAATCAGTGATCGACATTTGTGCCTATTATCTGATATGTTGCGGACCAAACCACTAACTGTGTGTTTGCTTTATGTTGATCTGGTCCATCTAGAGCCTAACCGATTACTCAATTAATCAAAACCACAAGATATAAGCAATTAATCTTTAGTTAGCAGTCCTAGTGCAAAGTCAACTTCATAGTAAGGAAATATCACTATTAATCTGGGTTCTACCACAACAAAATACTTAAAAAAAACAAATGAAAAAAAATTCTATAGAAGGATTTTAGCATGCATTAAAGCATTATTGTCATTGTAGTCAAGAAAAGAAACACAATTACCAGAGCTGCTCAATTTGATAAGAGTATGAAATATCACATGGAAACAGTAAAATCAAAATAAAAAAACATGCACCAGTGGAGGAAAACCATGTCAACAAAAATTCTCTGTCGCCCATTCTCTTTATGCCTCTGGTGAAATAAATGTGCAAACAATGGGTATTTTTGGATTCGGTAATGTTGACAACCTTGAGTCGGCCAGTCCGAGGAGCGTCGGAAAAAAAAAACACTTTCCAGTGTATTACATTGGACAAGTGCGTCGTTGCAGTGTACAGTGGTATCTTGGTAACGTCATTAATTCGTTCCAAAAGGTCAGACTCAGACCTAAACAGGACTCTAACCAAGGCAAGTTTACCCACAGAAAATAATGTAAATCCACTTAATCCAATTCCATACACCCAAAAATGTTAACACAAAACACATTTTGTTATCAATTTTTATATTTTATATTCACGAAATAATGCAACCATAATTACAAATAAAAAATGAATGGACAACTGAACATTTAACATTATATTTACCTAATTTAGGTCAGAGGGATGGGGAGAAGAGATTATGGTTGGAGGGCAATCCCTGTTTCTGCACTCACGCCACAAAAAATCTATAGTGGTCTGGTAAAGGCTTTTTTTTTTTTTTTAAATGTAACAATCATGACATAAAATGGACAAACACATTTTACCTGTACCCTTGGACAAAAAGGGTCAACAGTCATGTCACAGCAATTCATTCACCAAAAAACATAGTGTTGCTGGCAAATTGTCATAGAAGCACTGCAAATGCCCACAACCTACAGTGGTGTGAAAAACTGAAAATCCTTCCTGATTTATGTTTTTTTTGCACAGTTATCACTCTTAAATGTGTCAGGTCATCAAACAAATTCAATTATTAGTCAATGACAACACAACTGAATGCAAAATGCAGTTTTAAATGAAACATTTTATTGTTACATGAGAAAACAAACTTCTAAAGCTACATGGCCCTATGTGAGAAAGTGGTTACCCCCTTGTTAATACATAACAAAGATAAATTGAGTCTTAAGAAGGTTAAAGAAATTTCTAAAGCTTTGAGACTCCAGCGAACCACCATGAGAGCCAATATCCACAAATGGTGAAAACGTGGAATAGTGGTTAACCTTCCCAGGTGGGGCCAACTAACCAAAATTACCCCAAGAGCGCAGCGATGACTCATTGAAGAGGTCACAAAAGGCCCCTCAGTGTTTGTGACTTCACCACAAGAAAAACAGTCTGCATGGCAGAGTTCCAAGACAAAACTGTATGACCGAAACAACATGACCTGTCGTCATCAAGTTTACCAACAGAAAAAGAACTTGAAAGGCACAAACGTCTACTTAAATGAGCATCTGACAAAACGCAACGCTGACATAGCCAAGAAAGCACAAGACTTGAGGAAGCAGGGAAAGATACAAAGTACTTATGTATACTTACACTTATGTGTACTTAAATATACATTAAGCTACATGGAGGTCCAGGAGAAGCAGGAGTGCTGGTTGTCAAAGATATCAACGATCTGGATACATACTAAACGTCATATAATCATGACAATAAAGATAAAAGAGGATACAACGCACAAAAACAGTAAGATTACATTCAATAATACGAACATTGACATTGAACATTGAAAGGGCGCACTCAATGAAGTTGAGCAAAGTAGGCACTCACCCTAAGAGATAGGGTGAGGAGCTCGGCCATCCAGGAGGAGCTCAGAGTAGAGCCGCTGCTCCTTCCCAACGAGAGGAGCCAGTTTGACGTGGCTCGGGCATCTCGTCCGGATGCCTCCCAGGCGAGGTGTTTTGGGCATGCCCAGCCGGGAGAAGGCCCCCTAGGACACGCTGGAGGGACTATGTCTCACAACTGGGCTGGGATCGCCTTGGTTTCCTCCCGTTGGAGCTGGAAGAAGTCGCCGGAGACCTGGAAGTCTGGTCTTCCCTACAGAAACTGCTGCCCCCGCCATTTTGCCAGAAAACATTTCAATGATCCCCCAAAAACTTTTGGAAAATAATCTGTGGTTTGACGAGACTAAAGTTAAACATTTTGGAAGGTGTGTGTCCCATTACATCTGGTGTAAAAGTAACACCATATTTCAGAAAAAGAACATCATACCAACAGTAAAATATGATGGTGGTAGTGTGATGGTCTGGGGCTGTTTTGCTGCTTCATGACCTGGAAGACTTGCTGTGATAAATGGAACCATGAATTCTATTCCCTACCAAAAATTCTGAAGGATCTGGGCATCCATTTGTGACCTCAATCTAAAACCAACTTAAGTTTGGCAGCAGGAGAATCATCCAGAACACACCAGCCGTCCACGTCTGAATGGCTAAAGAAAATCAAAATGAAGACTTTGGAGTGACCTAGTCAAAGTCCTGACCTGAATCCTATTGAGATGCTTGAAAAACCTCCAATGTTGCTGAATTACAACAATTCTGCAAAGATGAGTGGACCAAAATTCCTCCACAGCGCTGTAAGAGACTCATTGCAAAAAGGTGGTTCAACCAGTAATTAGGTTTAGGGGGAAATCACTTTTTCACACAGGGCAGGGTTTAATCATAATAATAAGTTTTATTTAAAAACAGCATTTTGTGTTCAGTTGTGTTGTCATTGACTATAATTTACATTTGTTTGATGATCTGAAACATTCCAGTGTGACAAACATGCAAAAAAGTAAGAAATCAGGACAAACACTTTTTTACACCACAAAATTTTCAAACAATGTGGGCAGTTTGCATCAAAGTGTGCCTCTGCGTGTCTCATTCACACGAATGGGTTAACTTTTCAACCACCTCTTAGCGCAAGTCAGGGGGACTTCTTAAGTAGGTGCCTTGCCTATAGCGTAAATAATGAAGCTAAGGCTGTTGCATGGTCTCCCGCAGTATGCAGCGGGACCAAAAAAATGTTTCGACTGCTTCATGGATGCAGGAAGTGGTGGTGAAATGCATACCCATGTGGGAACAATGCGGGCCACACGTACTATTGTTGTGCACAAGATATAAACAGTACTTGACAAGCTGTAAATAAGTTGTGAATTTTGTGCCGACACAGCAAGGCCGTGTGTATTGTTTATATACCTCTGAAATGACAATGGTCTCTTTAAGCCGTAAAATTTTGTCTTTCTCTGTGCGGTCAATGTGTTTGTTACGTCGTGTATGTCTCCATGGCAGCAGCAACTCTGATATAAGCAAACGCTGTTGCCCTGGACATGGTGCCTGCGGCCCACAGTGCATTGCATGATCACGTGCAGGTATCGCAATATTTTGTCTTGGATGCGTGATCCAACCTCACGCCATTTTGAACGCCAACCAAGCAGGCAAACGCAAACCAAAGCAAAATTATATATACTCACCGAAAAACTCACTAACCGGGGTGGACCTTTACTGAGGCACCACTGTAAGTAGATGCACAATAATAACACGCAGGGCCCTCTGAGACATATTTCAAACTGTCCCTATAATATGCTTGTCAGCAGTGACCCAAGACTTTTGCACGGCACGGTAGAACTCCAACCACCTTAGTAATAATAAACACACTCTTGCGGTCGATGAGTTAGACATGATGAAAGCAGCAAAATTGATAGATAGAGTTGCATCCTTCTACCTTGTTTCCAGATGATTATATTTGTCAGTTCTGTGTTATTTTGCAGTGGGGGCGGGGGGCTTGGAAGCAGGGGCGAGAGGGTGTCGGCTGTTGACACTGTCTACGGAAGGAGGGGTGGCGGTGAGGGTGTGTGGATTAGGCGTTTACCGAGGCAGTGAGATGATGGGTCAAAAAAAAAAAAAAGCGAAGCAGCAGTCCTCAGCAGCACTTGGCTCAGTAATGAATGATTGACTGGAAAAGGAGAAGCTGCCATTCGCCGGCTGAGCGTTCATGGTGACGCCTGCCGCGCCTCTCCACGCTCGCCTTGATCACGTTCCACCGCGCCCTTCTCATCTCAGCCGAGCAGTCTGCGGGGAAAAGCTGCTTTTGCCTCCTGGTTTTTGCCCTAATTTACACATTTAAGACATTTTTGTTTGCTTATTTGCAATTCTGTACTCTCTTTTTTTGCCTCTCTCCATCAGTACTCCTACAAACCACCCCCCCCACACACACATACACACACTCTCTCTCTCACTGACACACACACACACAACCTCCCCTTTCTCCCGTGTTTGCCTCCAGGCAGTGAACTAATTTCGGCTTCCATAATTGCACTGTGTTGTACACCTGTCTGCTATTAATTCTCCCCTGTCTCTCATTGCCTCGCTTAATGAGATATTATTGTAATTATTTTCATTATGTTTTTCTCTCTCTCTTTTTGTTAAAGACTGGTGGCGGGGGGTAATGAGCTTGATTGATGTTATTGTTAAGGTATTCTTACAGTATGATTACTTGACAGCGTCTTGGTAAAAACACACTTTGTTTGTCTTTCACATGGGAAAAACCAAAAACAGGGGCCTTCAAAAACAGATTGAAAATGCTGTCGTGTGCCAGACCAGTAATTGGCGACGTTACTTTGTAAGAAAGCAATCCAAAAATGTCTGTGTTATGCAAAACCGTCTTTTGAATACGCTCTACCAGTGTGTGCATTTATAATCTGATATACCAGCAGTCCTCGAGTGAAGTCCTCATGTGATCAATTCCCGCTCAGAGCCCGCTCAATAGTTGTCCGCATGTATCCATTTTAAGACCATTACTACATTGAAAGGCAACACAAGGGCTTTGACTGGGCTTTGTTTCAGCACGTTACTATAGCAGTCTGTGAAAATCTACTGGTGATTTGCCTTGCCCTTTTCAGTAACAAACAAAAAAGGAGGTTTTGCTTATGAAAACTGAAACGTTCCCTCGTCACTTCAGTGCAATTGTTGGGAAGGAAAACTCCTGGAAGGAATGCTAAAGAAAAGCGCAGCTGAATGAACAATGGCCAAATGTTTCTTCACTGCGGCTCACAATCCAATTAGGAGTTGAAGAAGGGTCATGCATGGGGGACGTCACGCTGCAGGTTTTTTTTCCTGTGGGAGGCAGGGGGGGTGCCTTTGGGAAGTTGGTCAGGACTTGAGGTGGCCTCCGGTTGAGTTCTTGAAGCATTTTGTGGAAGGATAGATGATCTTTTCCGTTATTCCAAAAGGTCGGCAAATAATCTGCTCTTACGTTGGTTTCTCAGGTGGTACCAATTATCAGATCTTCAACTCCCCCTCTCATGGTGCCCTGGTCCCCATTTGCCTTAAATCCTACCATCCCTTGCTTGATAATTACTGATAAAATATGTCATTTATGTCAAACCCACATAGCTGTTGTTGATGTTTTTGCATTAAACAGAGAAGTAGACAAAACTCGACATGACTAAAAGATGTAAAAAGTTGCTTTTTAAAGCTTTTAAAGTTTATCTCTCATCTCCCTAGGAGAGGCAAAGTGGCTGAGAGGGCTCGGCAAGTGGACAAGTCCAGCCTTTGTTGGTTTGTTCACATGGCAGCCAGCTTTGAGTGTGTGACAGCCGTTTAACTCCACACGACCTGGTTCTCAAGTGCCGTCGTTTGAGCACTCTCGAATCCTGTTAGGAGCCATAATTACAATTCATGCACTCCCTTTGCGTCTTTGAAGAGCCATTGAGAGAGAGAGCGAAAGGGAGAGTAGGAGTGCATGGAGTCGCAGCAATGCTCACTCTTCATGCCTAAAAGCTGTACTGGCACATCAGCCTATAGGCTCATTTCCATTTTTTCATGACTTTTCACGATTTTTCAACAATACAGTACCAGGCCTCGTTCGTATGTACATATAAATTCATTACGTATCTGAGCTAATGCAGCCGCAGCGGTGAAGTCACATATACCCAACATGACTTGGATAAAGATACTCACCGATTTTTAAAAAGCGTCACTGAAGCAACTCACGTCAGTGCGTCCGCCACTTCTGACTTTGACATCCCCTCACATGCTCCTAGGAACAAATGTTGCAGAACGTTTTTCTCGAACTGCTGTGGCCAAAGGTCTTGCCCTCTTTTTTCTTAATCTTATATCATTTGGTTAAGTTGACTCCCATTGCACAAAATCCCTTGCAACTGCCACAAACACAAACGGAGGCAGTCTTCACTTCCGTAAATGCATGGCAAAGCGTGTGACGAGATGACCACATCCCGGAAGCTTTGCTTTGATAATTTTTTATAATGTGAACAACCTACAAGATTGGATTTTAACAACAAATCATATTTGGGCCTACCCTGCAGTGTAAACTAAGCCTTAGATCCAAACAGGCTGTCAAGAGCAAACAACGGGTGGTGCTGCACACCTCAGCATAAGACCATAATAACCTCCGAACACTGATGAAAGTCATTTCTGTAAAGGGCAACAACGTTGGCAAATGGAGGGTAAGTGGACTGGTACATCAGGTACAATGAGTCAGCAATGTCACAGTTCAATAAAATATACAGCAAACAGAGAAAAATGGGGATATTGTCCCATCATAGGACAAAAAAGGGGTCAAAAAACAAAAGAAATACCAAACATGAAGTGGAACTTGTACAGCGAAATGTTTATGAGCTCATATTTGGAACGTGTGCATTTTTTAGGGAACAAATTTGCATAAAACATGACATCACAGGAAACATCAGTTCAGTATTAACACTTGCGTCTTTGCTTTTCCTTTAGCACTGTTTTTTTGGGGGGAAATTTGTCTGCTACTGTCATAAATTCAATTTGCAAAATGTACAAATCTTAAAATAGATGAGCACATATCATGTGGGGTGACTGTTTTTGATTTGAATTGCTATTGTTTTTGGGGTCTTTGCAAATTACATTTTGAAATGTTGCATGTAAAGAAAATTTACAGATGGAGTAACTATAGATATTTAAATTATTTTGTATATGCATGGCATTAATTATAAACAGTGTTTCTTTGCAGTGTTGGTACAGAAATGTTTTCCATGATAAAATCCTAACACTAGCAGAGTGAGTTTGTGTGCGCATTACAACGAGTTGGAACATATGTGAAATCAGTTTCGCGAATGAATTAATTGACTGGGTGTAAATGGTAATAAGAAAGTGAGACTTTGCCTTGAGAACGTTGTGTTAAAGTGTCAGTATACATTTTCACACAATGACAGCGTTTTATATTTATATATATATATATATAACACTTTAAAGTGCACAAACAAGTTGTGAAAGGAAGTTATGTGACGTGCATTCAGCGACTTTCAAAGCCAAGGAAGAAGAAAGCAGGAGCATAAAGCCTAATAGGTGCTTTAGTAATTTCTGAGTTTTCATAGCTTAATCCGTTGTGAAAAGCCGAGGAGAAGAAAGGCTGCAAATGGCCCTCAGTATTAATTTGATGTGACTTCTGTACAATAAGACCCGCCGATCCCAGAAGGCCGTTTTCCAGCTTTACCTTCTTTCATCATCCTCAGCCCCTTGGAACTTTTTTACCCAAATGTTTCATGAAGCCGCGGCCATAAGCCTCTTTGGTATTCTGTCTTTATAAGGCCCGCTTTAAGACCATTATTACACATACAAATAGTCAGGCTGCCTTGCCCATTGTGTGGGGAATTGATTTAGCACAATTGGGGGAGCGTTTGTATTAAAAACACATATTGTACGCCTCATTTCCCTTCCATCTCATTTGGACTTTTTACAAATGTAAATTGAGATTTTCCACCTTTTTAAAGGAATGCTCTCATTTTAAAGAATTTGTGCATAGACTGACCACTAAAATGCAAAACCGTGATATAAAAAATGCACGGTTTCATTTGGATATATTGCATAAATGAATTTTTGTTCAAAAATGTACTTACTACCGCAAGTATGTATAGTGTTCCTCCATTTTAAGTAAAAGAGGGATTTTGGTTTCATATTATAGAATTGTTAGGTGGTTCTTTCTATGCAAAGGGGCATGCAGTGGTACCTCGGTTTTTGTTACCTGTTCCAAAAGGTCGAATGAAAACTGAACAATACATAAACTGAGGAAATTGTCCAATATGAAATCATGTAAATCCAATCAAATTTCGGACACCCAAAAATATTAACATAAATGCATTTTATCGAGGATATTTATAGGTACACGTGCACAAAACAATGCAAAATACTTACAAATGATGATTGGATAGAAGTTCTTCATGATGGGGATGTCCTGTACATCCTGGTGAGATTTAATTCATTACTGTTTTTCACACACCTTATCAAATTGCTGGCACTGACAACTTTTTTTGGACCCATGGCGGGTTGTTTAGCAGTCACACTTAAAAATGCAATGAGAGTGAGTCAGCAACATGAAGGGTGTTTTGTTTGGGAACTCAATTTTGCAGAACGATACAGTACATGGCAAATGGACTACTTTGGTTATGCTTTAAAGGAAAACCAAGAAAGAGTATGCAAACTAATGTCAAATCTGGCAAAAATTGTTGACAAAGATATAAAAAATCAACAAACTGACGTATGGCCGTGTCAGATTGGCAGCATTACTGTGTTTAATAATGTTACTTTGTCAGATTAAGATCTGGTTTTAATGTTTAATTATTGTGTATGTAAATGAACACAATTGTTTACTAACACAGTACATGACACAATGTCCGAGTTCGATAAAATAATGTAAAGACTAACTGCCTTATTTTTTTTAAGGTGTCATTTCCAGTACAGCTCCAGTATTGGATCTCATCTGACCACAGAGTTGTACCTATTGATAGTCATTTCTATTTTGTGGAGTTTATACATACATCAAATAGGGCGGAGGTTCACTGAGAGAACATGTTGCATGAAACTGCTCTAATCCAGTGTAATTAGTCAAATCACGGCACGCCAAACAGCTTGTCAGGGGCTGCGGGCTTTGGCAGGAGCACACACACATACCATCACACCATCGACGGCCAACCGGGATCACCCGCCGGACTACACGAGGGATGTCTTTGGAAAAGCCATCGCTCCTCTTTTTTTTTCACTCGACTCGGTCGGTGTTTGTTGTCTCTGCGGACGAAGCTTTTTGAGCATCTCTGTGTCTACCTTTCCTTAAAGGCAATGTCCACATTTTAAAAATCAAATGCCCAAAAAGTGTGTTTTTCCTGTGACCTAAAGGCCATAATATGTAAGATCTGTGCTGGACTGGAAGTCCAAATAATTACATTGATGTTTTTATTTTATTTTTCCAACATGAGAGTCAGCCGAATGCTTGCTATCGAGCTAACAAGCACAACCTCACCTGAGACCTTTCCTCATGCTGCGAGATTAGCAATGGTGAAAAGAGTTTAACGCTATCATTACATGCGGATAAAATGCAAATTACCCCGTGCGCTCAAGAGCCAAATTATCATCCCTTGCCCCGCGATGCCCGGTTCAGCCCCAAGGTATGAGGCTGATTGACAAAAGGCCCATATTTGCATACGTTTACAATCCCCCTCTTACGGAGGAGATGATAAGAAACCTGTTCCACCTTTTCCCCCCCGCGTCCCTGAACGTCTCTTGACAGATAAGTCAAGCTAATTCCACCGGATGCGTTGAAAAACGATGCTCCTGATGCCGGTTGAATCCCGGGGGTGTCACCCTTTATAATCCTCAAAGAGCGTCCGGCTCAATGTGGGCTGTGTTGTTTTTTTATTTCTTTCTTGCAGCATAATGTACTGCAGGTGACAGCAGGAATTATACGAAGGAGGACAAATGTGTAACATATTATCAAGCAATAGACAGTGAACGAGGGGGGGATAAAAGGATAATGGATGAGGGTGTCGTTATTACCTCGCCGCCGAAGCAAAAAGGTAGACAGACAAGATTAATCGAGGACGAACGAGGCGCTCATGGCCCATCAGCGCCGCCCGTCTAACCGCTTGCTCTCCCCTCCGTCCGTCTCCTCCATCCTTGTCTCGTTCTTTCTGTTCTTCCCCCTCCCACACCATCGCCACAAAAAAAAAGATAAGTGGGATCTAAAGCGATCAGCTTGGCATTCGCCATGGCAGCCGTAGGAAGCTGCAGGATCCGCCATGCAGACCAGGAAGATTTCAGTCATCGTAAAGCTGACAAGTCTCTGGAAAAGTCCCATTAGGAGAGAGCTCGCAGAAAAGAGCCTCATATATTGCCAAGCTCCTTAAACTAAAAGTCCTGAAGCTGTTTATCTGCCTGATGGCCTCTTTAAATGTCTTCTTGGAGACTAGTCAGTGTGTGGACAGCCTGCCTATTTAGTTCTTTGCTGATGTGTGTTTACTTGTTAGCAAACTATAGCATGCTCAAACAGGTTTACACTGACGGAGAGGTGGGGAAATTAGTGTTAGACATTCATGTAAAAGAACTACATCATAATTAGCAACACGATAATAAAGACATGCTTGCTCATTTGTAAGAGTGTGTGAAATTACAGGTGAATTCTCTACTTCAATGATACTACTCAGTCAACTAATCATAATATTTTACACCCATCGGCCATAACATTAAATACCTTTGCTTAAAATGAAAAGCTACAAATTGCTGTAAATATTCGATAAAAAATGCTTGGTGTACCATTAATGTTCCCATTAATGCCTCTAGTCAGTTAACCATAGATTTGAGTCACCGGGTGCGTGAACTACAAAAGCAACTAACTACTAGAGTTTCTTAATAATGCCGGCTTAAAAAAACATTGGCATTAAGGCCTAAAGGCAACCTCCTGATGTTTTATTTTTGGTTTTAATTCCACAACACAGCAGTAGGTGTATTTAAGTAATGACTGGTCCGCATCCAGCAGTTTTATCTACCTCCACATGCGCTTTAAAATGTCAGTTGCACTACTCAGCTGTTGGTGTAAAAACTCATTCATCTGCCATACTGCTGTTTACAAGGAACTCATCAGGGATATTACCGTAAATATTCCTGTCTATTTATGCACCAGTATATAAAATGCGTTCACTAAATTTAGAGGAGACATATTTGTACAAGCCAGATTATAAAATGCACGTGTCCACATCATAAAATGACATAATGTGCCACACACGTCAGTACCAGATAGCTCTTTGACTGGAGCCAATCAAGAGTTATCTAAAAACTTGTCAAACCATTGAAAGTTTCAGGAGTTCATTACTCAATATAACAGTTTGACTCACGGTGTCATCCTACAAACAACACTAAACTCAAAACACACAGCAATAATCAAAAGGTACGCCTAATAAATTACAAATGTGCACTGATATGAGATTTAAAAAAAAAACATTTCAAAAAACATTTTTCCCAACAAGTTTTCCCATAATGCTTTGTGTCTGAGCAAAGCATTTTATTAGAGGACAAGCGGATTAGAAAATGGATGGATAGACGGATGGTGCTGCAATGCTGCCTCTGTCCACCATCGGGAGATAGAGGAGCCCAGAGAAAGGATGACATCATTGCAGCACGCCGGCAGGCACCAATAAATGCTTTGCCCAGATGCAAGGCATCATGGGAAAGCTTTAAAATCTAAAAAAAAATCTAAAAAAAGAGTGAGGGATAAGAGCAGTTCTCTGCAGATCTCCAGACCCTACTTGGGGAGTGAGGCTACAGGACCTGAGACAGGCTTACCAGTAAATGGGCTTCTATTTTATGTAATTCCTGGAGGCAATCAAGGGAGGACTGGTCATGGCTCGTATGAAATGAGTTGCAATAGTTGATCCATCGTGGTTTGGAAATCTCGCCCACAGACGCGTTTTTTAAAATTTTTTATAAATTAGTCTTTTAAATTTAATTAATAATTAAATTATTTAAATTTGGCATTTTAAGAATGGCTAAATAACAAAATACAAATGTAATGCATTCAGAAGATGTGATCCGTCCATTTTCTATATATGAAGTGTAAAACAGTATCTGTGACTACCAGATGTCTGCCCAGACAGGGCAGATACCCTCTCTTTATTTAAAAGTCAACTCAAAACCCACCTCTTTGCTAAAGCTTACAGTTAGAACTGACCTTTGCTGATTCAGTATGTATCAGAGACATTTCTCTATGTTCCTTGGTCTAAAACTTAGACTTCTGGCTTGATCGACCAAGACTTGTAAACCCTTGTAAATTAGTTTTATATCTCAGACCAACCAATTGAGACAGACGGCCACCCCACAGAGCCTGGGTTCTGTCCAAAGTTTCTTCCCCAGAGGGAGTTTTCCCTTGCCTCCATCGCCAAGTGCTTGCTCATGTGGGGTTTCCATCGGTTCTCTGTTTATGATCTTCATATGTAAAGTGCCATGTGAAGACTGCTGTTGGGATTTAGCACTATTCAATCGAATAGAATTGAATTGTACTCATTACAGTACGCCTTTAAGAAGAGGTGCCTGGGAAGTGATGCATGTGACCTCAGCGTGTTGGAATTGACTGTAACTTAGTGATAGAAGATGGTTAACTGTGTACTGAGTGGCCGACAGTAGCCCCTTTGGTAATGTTCACTACATATGTTATCTGCCTGTTAATAAAATGTCAGTAATTTTACAGTGATAGCCACCGCAGGAAGTACGCTGTCAATGCTAACCTGAGGGTTCTTATTTATATCTGCAATAGATGGCTTTTTTTAAATTATTATGTCTACTATAATAGATAGCACCATTTTAAAGGTGACTATAGGGGTGTTATTTCATGTCTACAGGGTTCTAATAATGGTGAGAACCTATTTAGAAACCTTATAAAAAGCTTTTGTAGGCTCTAACTACAAAGAATATTATTTTTATAAAATTGAATCCTACTTTGCAGAAATTCATCTAGTTTGCTGTTTAGAACCAATTGCAAAGCGAAGCGAGCTGGCTCGATAAAGCATCCTAATCTAGGCAGTGTAAAAAGGAGCAGTGTTATGGGCGTGTCAATTACTCGCATTTGTTAGAGTAGTGCAGAGCTACTGTAATGAGTTGTCACCTTTCAGAAATAACAACCTCTCTTCAATTATCCCCCACTTGGTTTAGGTAAATAAATGCCCAGGCTGTAATTACAGCATTTACAGTAATTACAGTCACCTTAAAATCTCTGAGGATTTTGGCTGTATTTTTGGGCTGTTTAGTGAGAAACAAAAAGAAGTCTTGCAAAGCAACCAGGAAATATTCCAACAAAGTAAAAAGTATCTCCACCCACCTATCCAATGGTGGCAGACAGCGCTGCAGGGCTTGCTAATGTGCATGAAATAGCGTGCTTGACATAAATGCTATTGACAAACTTGGCTGGACGTTTGGGGCAGAGAAGTGGCAGCATATTTAATGCATATTCATCCGCTTTATCCCACTGGTCTTTGCCAGCGCAGCCACACCGTGTCATCTCGCCACACTCCAGCTTCTTTCCCAAATGGAGAGTGACACTGATTATGCAAATCTCATATCTTGTCCCACCACCACCACCATCACCAATACCTGCTACTTTATTCAACTTGTGATACGGGCCTCAACCAGAGTGGAGGCGACTTGTGTTTATACATGCTGCATATCTCATATTGTGGAATACACTTCATAACAGTTGTCACTTAAGAAAGAATCAGATGTGCTTTGATGCTCTTAAGTCTTTGCAGGGTGGAAGAGGGATTAGTGTGATTTTGTGGCTTATTTGGTCATAAAGTTAAAAGCACCGCTGATGCACCTGAGCAAATGTGTCCAAAAGTTACTGAAAACCTAGGTACTCCTTTAAACACTTTGAAAATGTACCATTTGAAATGAAATTGTGTGGATTGAATATTTGTAATTTATGTCATATAACATTTTTTATATATATATATA